>JAMPIV010021460.1:0-162560 GCA_024509875.1 Oreohelix idahoensis
CGACCATCTAATTGCCATCTACTATCAACAGAGATTCTTAGAAATCGAACGTAGGTTGTCCTAGTCTTGACTGCGAAGTTACTGAGTGAATGAAATCTAAAACTCCGGTTATATCTTAAACCAGACAAAGGGTGTGCGCTATTCCAAAACCCTCGTCTCCCCCTCTCTTAACACTTACGTTAAATCAGGCGACTGCCATAACATGCCAAGAGTGCGTCTTCACACCTTCGTCTAACTATTCTCATTCCTGAGCAATGCATGAGCGCGCCGTTCACACCTACTGCTAAGAAACTGTTCGTAGCGCTACTTGTCAGATGGAAATGTAGACACCTGCCTGCTATCCCATGTCTGACAGAATGCATTCTCACACTTTTACGTCGAGAATCTAGCCCAAAAGCGCCGTGTCATGAGAAAAATATAGACAAATGTCTGCTCTCATGTCTGACGAAACCGAATTATCACACATCGTTGTCCTGCCCAGGGACTGACACCTTATTCAACAACTGCGCTCCTAGTGTGATGAACGAACAGGTAAAGTCAGAATGGGAAAATAATATATAGTCGCAAACGAACGAATGCGAAAAACACAGGAAACTGATAAAAGAGCGATAATAAAGATGGCACGGGTAGAAAAAGGAAGGAATATAGAAAATGTATTGATCATAAATCTCTCTGCGACAGAACGTCCCCCCTTTAAGATATGGAAGCACTCCATGTCTACGTTATGGAAATAAATTGCCTATATCCGTAGCTTCAGGGTGTCTGTCGTCTTCCCTCTCATCTCCCCCATCCGTCTCTCTCCAATTCCTACTCAAGTCTACTCCCAAAGTTTCCATTCTCTGGAATGTCTTCCGTGCGCGCTTGAAAGAGCGTCGCCGCTTTTGACATTTTGGAAAGATTTCGTGTGTGCGCAGTGGAAATTCCCTGCCACTATCGTCATCTTCGTCAGTTTTGGCGATCGTCAGGAGATGTTCGGAGGTTGGCACCGGTTTTTCCAAGAATTTCTTTAACAGATTTAAATGGAAAACATTTTCCTTTCCTTGAATAGAGATCTGGTAGTTAGCCTTAGAAATCTTTTTCAGGACGGTAAACGGCCCTTGCCATCCGATCCTCAGTTTGTTGTTCCCAGTCGGGAGTAGCACCAAAACTTTCTCTCCTGCTTGTAGTTCTCTCTCTTTCGCGACTTTTCTGTATCGGTTAGCGTGCTTTGTGCGTGCTCGCTTAAAGTTGGTCGTTGCTAGATCCCATCCTAGTTTCAACCTTTCCTTTAAATCCGACACATATTTACTTGCTGAGACAACTGTCTCATCCGCCTTCTGGTCTGTCAGCGACCTGAGTAAAGCTTCAAGCGGGCCCCTAATGGTCTGCCGGTAGTTCAGCCAGCGCATTGTGATATCGCTCAGACTTTTCCAAGATGTCTTCAAGCTTTCCTGCACCTTGCTCAGCTAAAAATCTTCGGGTGTCCGCAGACAAAGTGTTCTTTATGTGTTCTGTTATAACAAATTCCTCCAAACCTTCATAGGTAGAGGGGAGCTGCGAAAGCTCAAGGCACTCTGTCAGATATCTGTTACGGTAGATTAATTGGCATGGTCTGCTAGAGGTTAGCGGCATGCGATTTTAGGGGTTACAACGTGTAATGTAATGTAAAAGTATTATTAGTCTAGTGAACGCTGTGACGTTTCAGCGTTAGTAGTCACGCACGGTGACCAAGAGACGGGACCCTTTTCTAGACGACCGTCGAACCGAGAAGACGTGTCCTTGGAATGTTATATTGCCAGGCATGTATTGCCGCACAATTATATTGTATTAAATAATGGACATGGGTCAGTCCAATGTGATGATGAAGAAAGATGAAGTTACAGGTTAGTAATTGACTAAACCTTGTCAAGATGAATTAACAGTCCGTTATACTAGTGCCAGACGCATAATCTCACTGTCGGTCGTTGGAATTACCAACCACGCGTGCATACAGTTATGCTGTTCTGACTATTATGTTTTCAAGCTACGAGACAAAGGACTGATTTGTAAAGGAATAATATATGAAGTATGAACTGCAACTTATTATGTATAATTCTTCATGATGACCATGTGTGAACTGTTCGTGTATGGAAGTGATATAATAAATGTATGTGGACTCAAGGAACGACTTATCAAGTCTCTAACGTTGGAATTTGATTATATTATGAAGTTGACAAATATTCTATCCCACCTTCGCGTAATTTACCATCAATAGCACGATATCATAATTGACTGAGAAGACAAGGGATAAATGGAAGGAAACGTAAATAGAAGAGCCAGTATAAACAGTCTGAATCAATAATCATTAAGGACCCCCTTGTATCAACAACCGAGCTAAAGCCCCACCCCCAGTAACAGTGGTGGCCATCGCGGGGACGAAAGAAGAAGGAAAATTTTTTCTTATTTACATGTTGTTACGTACATTTATTACCTAAGGGGGTAGTCTTCGGTCCTGCCAAATGTACGCACCAGTCTTAAAATAGTTATATTATTTGTGCGTTCGATTGATTCACGCACTGACGTGCACAATGCAGTGTGAGTTGCTTTGGACGCACGGGTAACCTAGTTAGGGGATTCTGACGTCATGTTTTGAACGGGGCAGTTCGGACCATGTTTATGTCCGATTTATATTTCTTGGATTTTTCTGGCAAGTTTGAAGAAGCCATTATTTTGTAATGATATCTACTGGTATTCATGATGAAGCCAATAGTGGAAGTATCAAGTAAGTGTCGCCCCATGTCACATCGAATGTTTATTGAGTTAAATTAAAGTATCAGGCCGCTCCTAGTTTTGGTCTAGCGGGAATTCATCGTAGTATGTCATTCCTAGAATGGACAGACGGAGTCGTTAGCCCTTTTGAATTACCGTAGAGGGAGGATACCTACGAGTAAACGAAGTTAATTGATTTGTATGCTTCACATGTTTTTATATGCCGTATTTTCGTCAATGCCAAAGTCGTGGCATGGATATAGAGAGGTTAGTCAACACAGAACTCTAACCTGGTCGTATTGTCGTGGATGACTTTGTTTGGATTTTATATATATGCTACCTAAGCATCGTATGAAAAAAAAAGTCTGGAATTGTTACAAGTATGATAAGAAGTATTGCTCCTTGAGAATGAATCCGTTGGCCATAAGATACGTCCTTGAAAGAAGGTCAACGGACTTGACTGCAATACATATGATATGGTAGAGGAAGTGATCCTTAGTCACTTGAATAAGAGGACTTGATTGTTAGAGAATCTTCATGAACTTGAAAAGTAATTATCAACATTTTTTGACGTATGACCCTTTTGCACCTGTAACTATGATCGTCTTGTTCCACTCCGTATGTGTCACGTTAAATAAAATATATGTACAGTCATCACAGACTTGTGTGCTGCCAGTAAGTGACCAGTTAAACACTACTTGTTGGAGTTCGTTTTGAAGAACATTTTCTGACATTTTGTTCCTTTGCAACCATTCGCGTAATGAAGTTCTTTACCATTAGAATGAACACCCCAACAGTAAATGGTATGCCAGTGTGGTCTGGAAATAAATAATTTCACAGGAACGTACTCAATCCAAGTATCGGTTGAAAAGAAGATTTGAACTTTCAAGGCGACAACATCTCAAACTTGGAACCTAGTGTGATGATGAATCAGAATCAACTTACGGTTACCAAATGCTCAAGGTCATCAATCAACCTCCACGTCAAGTTTTACAGTGACTGACTGCCTTGGGATCACCTATTCGTCATTATTACGTGCGAGCTGTTGTTATATACGCAGAGCGAAGTATTTTATCCTCAGACGTACATCCACGGAGACGAGGCACATTGTTTTTTTTCCCGGCACACGCGAGATGAGTATAACGTGCTTTCGTTGTACATTTTATTACTTTTAGCTGTGCCTTCTATACTTATGTCCATCTTTACATTTTCCATGTTATATGTTATATGTTGTACATTCGTCGTGGGAGGTAGGGAGGTTGATCTGACGAACGAGATCCATCTCGAAGCCAATTCGGGCTCTTCGTCAGACGTTCTGTAGGGCTCAACTTGTAAGTTTCAATTGAGCGATAATTCCGGTCCAAGGCTAGAAACCTTGCCGAAGTTCCGATCGCTAATTGTTCCTTATGATAGTATCTGTTTAGCTGTTTCGTCACGTTTACTTGTTGTTTTTGGTAGTTATTTTTACTCGTATTTAGTTTTATGATGAATTTTGTTTGTATTATGCGTCCGTCTCACCTTTCCTGTCGTTCAGTTTTTTACAAAACCTATGTTTTTACACTGTGTTGTCAATTGTCCTGTTGAGTATCTGATCGTAGTTGTCATCGTAAATTTTTACGATATTCTATTTTAGTTACACATTTCTATTTTTGTTGATTTCTACGATTGTGTTCACTCGTCTTTGATTATCGTGTCTTGTCGGTAATGTTTCTATTGTCTTTCACGTTGTTGCTTTCATGACATTTCATTACATAAATTACTGTATTGATTATTAACATATTTCATAATTATATGATAACAAAATATACCGTTCTAGGACAGGAACGAAGAACACTTGTTATAGTAACAAGGTTAATTAATTTACATTTATTAATTATCATTTTATAAATCAAGAGTATTGTGACTACTTATAAAGCATAATGTATTCACTAGATTATTTCATTAAGCAAGCAAAAGCTCTTCAGATGGCTCCTGATGAAGCAAAAGCATTTGCACTTGCAGAATATAAGAAAGCTCAAGAAATAGAAGCCGAACAGAGAAAGCTAGAAACTTTAAGATTACAAAATTTGAAATTTGAGGCGGAGGAGAATGAGAAAAAAATGAGATTAGCCGCTGAATTAGAAGAGAAACGATTTCAGCGAGAGGCAGAACAGAAGCAAAGGGAGGCTGAAGAAAGACTTAAAATTGAGATGGAAAATAAACAAAAGGAAATGGAAGAAAGAAGATTAATAGCTGAACAAGCCGCTGAATTAGAAGAGAAACGATTTCAGCGAGAGGCAGAACAGAAGCAAAGGGAGGCTAAAGAAAGACTTAAAATTGAAATGGAAAATAAACAAAAGGAAATGGAAGAAAGAAGATTAATAGCTGAACAAAATACAAAACGACTTCAGCTTGAGATGGAAGAGAATGATAAAAAACGACAGCATGAACTAAAATTAGCAGAGTCAGAATATGAGAGACTTAGGTTAACTCAGGAAGCTAATTCTCAGAGAACTTTTGAAAGCCAAACTTCATCCAGACATGATCATTTTAAGGAAATTCACCTTAAATTACCTAAATTTAATCCCCCGTCGGATGACGTAATATTTTTCCTAGATAGATTTGAGGCCACTTGTAGGTCTTATAACGTGGATAAAACACTGTATTGCACATATTTATCCAGGTTACTTACTGGGGATGCTTTAGCAGTTTATCATACTACCAGTATTAATGAGAAACCGCACTTCTGAAGAAATTTCAAATGACAGAAGATGAATACCGATTAAGATTTCGTACATTGCTACCGCAATCAAGCAGAAATTTCAGTGATTTTCTGTCACAAATACGACTAACCCTAGAAAGATGGATCGAATTATCCAAAATTGAAAAGTCGTATGAAGGTCTCTTCGATTTACTGATGCGCGATAAGGTACTATCGTCTGTAAATCCTACATTTCTCGCATTTTTACACGAACGGAAACCTTTATCTATGAAAGACTTAGAAGAACATGCAAAAAATTTCTGCACTGCTCACCCAACCATGGATCTAAGTAATGCACAGATTAAGAATAAATTGCCTGTTGCTTTTGCAGCACAACAAAACAATTTTTCACGAAATCGTTCCTTTAGTGCTGACAGGTATGTCAATAAGGGAAATAATTACAATTTTAACAATGATAACTTTTACAAAGGGAAGCAATTTCAACAATCTGCTCCATTTAATGTTTCTTGGAACCAAGCTCACAGATCGCGAGATTTTGGTAACAATAATTTTAAAAATAATCAAGGACATTATAATAAACAAAACTGGAGATCAAGATCTCAGGGTCCGCAAAACAGACAAGGTTCTTGGAATAAAAATTTTTAAGAACATCATAACTTTAATTATACAAATTATCGGACTCATCCAAATTTTAACTCAAGCAGAAACGACAATTATGGCAATTTTAATGCAAATAATCAAAATCGATCGCGTCGTAGAGATAGATCGTCGAGTAATACGGGTAGACATTCTAATGTCGCTTTAAGTGATATACAGGCTAACATTGAACAGGGTAAAGTAGCTGAAACTCACAATGCTATGTCTTGTTCTCTTGATTGTACCCAGGTGAAAGACTGTCCAGAATGCTCGACTCTTTTCCAGCCTAAGGCGATCACGACGCTGCGTTGCGGACATACCTTGCCTAGTCTACCTGTAGTCTGTACGGCCACTGCTGCGTCAGTACACCAGGGACAGGGCTCTCTTAAGTTTAACAAGGGATTTGTCAACAACATTTCATGCTCTCTCCTATTTGACTCAGGTTGTAGTACTGTGGGCGTCCGGACTTCGCTGATCAACCCAAGTTGTGCCACGGGCAGGGTTGTCAAGTGTGTGACTTTTGGTGGCACCGTTGAAACATTTCCCACTGCTATTATTGACCTTAATACACCATTTTTTTCAGGAAAGATCCAGGCATGTCTCCTTCCGAATCCAATTTGTGATGTAATACTTGGTCGCATACATGTTATTAAAGAGTGTACACCACAGCAAATAGCTGAATGGGAAGAGTGACATATTCAAACTGCAAATGCAGTAGTGACTAGAGCGCAAGCTACTAATATGTCGCATGATACACCTATTGAACCTACAGTTCATACCACTTGTGATGATGATGCTCCTATTTCACGGGAGTTGTTTGCAACATTGCAAAAGAATGATGATTCATTAAAAAAAAATGTTCAGTATGTGAACAAAAAGAATACCAGCAACAAACTTGCAAAATCTAGACATGACTTTATACTTAAAAATGGGATTTTGGTTAGAGTAATACGGAAAAAGGATTCATCCTTATGTTATCAGATCTTAGTCCCATCCTCTATGAGATCTCGTATATTACGACATGCGCATGACTCGCAATGTGCGGGCCATATGGGTTTTTCGCGTACCAAATCCAGAGTGCTTTCGGCATTCTACTGGCCAGGCGTCCATAGGGACATCACTCTCTATTGTCGGTCCTGTTTGATATGTCAGGAAGTTAAGGTACGGGGTCCATTTCATGCGGCTCCTATTCAAGCTGCGGACATCCCGATTAGACCATTTGATAAAATGGCTATAGACATTATTGGTCCGATGCTTCCATCTGCTAGAGGGCATACGCATATTCTTACGTGCATTGATATGTGCACTCGTTGGCCTGAGGCCATCCCTCTCAAGAACACTTCATCGGCCAGTGTAGCAGAGGCATTGATGTTAATCTTCTCACGCATTGGTTTTCCACGGAAAATCTTGTCGGATCATGGGGTTCAGTTCATTTCTGAATCCATGTCTCAAGTTATGAAGACATTAGGTATAGACAGATCTCTTAGTTCTATTTATCATCCGATGTCAAATGGGTTAATTGAGCGTCTCAATAGGACACTCAAGCAGTTGTTGGGTAAGATGACCCAAGACCATCCCCAAGACTGGGATCGGGTCATACCCGCTGCTCTGTTCGCGTATCGCGAAGTACAAAATCTAGCCACGGGGTTTTCTCCATTCCAGCTAGTTTTTGGCATGCAACCACGTGGTCCGATGTCGTTAATCCACGACTTATTGGTTGACGAGAATATTGAAGAGGAAACTCAATCCTCTTATGAGTATGTGATCTCTCTGAGAAAGAGAATCATAGATGCTTGTAGACTAGCTACTGCATCATCCGAACAAGCCAAAGAAAAAGCTCGTCTATTTGCAAACAAGTATAGACGTCTTCGCCAGCTTATTCTTGGTGACGAAGCTTTTGTATTACTCCCTGCGCATAACAATCGTCTTTTAATTACCTGGAGAGGTCCTTTCAGGATCATCTCAAGAATATCCGATGTCGACTACATCGTTGATGTTAATGGTAAACATAAAACCTTCCACATTAACATGTTGAAGGAGTATTACTCACGTCTTGATTATCTACAGTCAGTGTTCCAGGCAACTGACGATCCTACACCTCCTATTCAACACTATTCTAGTTTGTCAGTCATCCAAGAAGAAGAATCTTCTTTCGATGATGTACAACTACCAATACCAGTTGTACCACTCCATTCCACTGAGAAATGGAATGATGTTACAATCTCATCTACTCTTTCGGCTGATCAACGTCAGCAAGTCTCTAATATTCTACACTCTTATGAGGATGTCCTCACTGACATCCCAGGTCATACGTCAGTCATTCAACATGACATTATTCTGACTGACGATACGCCTATTCGAGTTCGCCCATATCCTATCCCTTTACACTTTCGTGATAAGGTTGATAAGGAATTGGATGAGATGCTTCAATTAAATATAATTGAACCATCTTCATCACCATATTCTTCTTCTATGGTAATCATTAGGAAGAAGGACAACAATATACGTCTTTGCGTAGATTACAGGAAATTAAACAAAGTTACAAAATTCGATGCGGAACCGTTACCTCTTTTAGACGACTTATTGGAGAAATTATCTCATGCCACATTCTTTTCGAAATTTGACCTTTCAAAGGGCTATTGGCAAGTGCCACTCACTCCTAAAGCAAAGCCATTCACCGCTTTCTCGACGCCACGGGGTCTTTTTCAATGGAATTTTATGCCATTCGGATTAATGAATGCGCCAGCTACCTTTGTACGCATGATGCGCCGCATATTGTCTCATCGTCCCGATGTCATTACTTATATAGATGACATCTGTCTTTTCAGTGACTCTTGGGATGAACATATTCATGGATTAAAAGCTTTACTTTCTACCTTACGGGATTATAACTTAACAGCGAAACCTTCAAAGGCTTTTGTCGGTTTTCATGACATCTCATTTCTGGGTCACCGCATAGGTCATGGTTTCTTGTATACAGAAGACAGTAACGTCTCTAAAATTTTAAACATCGCGGCACCTAAGACAAAAAAACAAGTTAGATCTCTTTTAGGACTAATACAGTTTTATTCAAAATTCATCCCTCATTTGTCTACTATAACTGCACCTTTTTCGTCTCTACTGAAGAAAGGCACATCTAATGTAATAAAGTGGTCGCAGGATCACCAAACGGCGTTAGACTATATAAAACGATTTTTTTCAAATGAACCTTTTTTGAGGTTGCCTAACAAAAATCTCACTTTCATTCTTCGCAGTGATGCATCTTCTTACGCTATTGCTGCAGTTTTGATGCAGGAATATAACGGCACCTTATTTCCGGTGATGTACGTGTCCAGAAAACTTACGGAGAGCGAACTCAAATACTCCGTTCTGGATAAAGAGCTCCTCGCATTAGTATGGGCAATCACAAAACTGGAACGTTACCTCCTCGGCTCACACTTTGTGGTGGAATCTGACCAAAAAGCTCTTACCGCACTGAACACGAAGAACGTTAAATCATCGAAGTCAGCGCGTTACGCTATAGCGCTTCAACCATTCAATTTTGAAATACGAGCTATTCCTGGAGTGAAGAATGTGTTCGCAGACTGTTTGTCGAGATGCCCAAGCGAACTTGTCGAAACTAAACCACTTCCAGATGTTGAAACATCCTCACCGATAACATGAATAACTTTGTACATTATCATTGATTGTACATCTATAAAGACTGTTTATATAACTGAAGTATTCGTATAAGTATAACTTTCAGGATATACTTACTTATAGATTATAACATTACTTCTTGTGTAGTAACATTTTATTAGTACGGGAACATTGATACTATAGTAACGTTTTATTAGAACGGGAACAGTGGTATTAGAGTAACATTTTATTAGTACGGGAACATTGGTACTACAGTAACTTTTTATTAGTATGGAAACATTGTTAAGAGCGACAAATATACATTTGTTATTCCTATGGAACATATTACACTACATATCGTGTTCGAGAATATATTTTATCGTGTATGGAACATTGAGAACATCGTCTCGTCGATTACTAACTAGTTGTAACTGAACATTGACATATTGATAGTGATATTGGAATTACTTAGAATATATTAGTAACTGGTTATTTGTTAGTAATTAAGAAATATATAAATTAGAATAATTCAATTTAATCTATTTAATTGATTATGGATCACACACATACTAACTTTCTTAGTTGTCACGTAATACCTGCATTCACGGGTCTTAGTTATGATATCTCACTGTTAGATCACTAGTCAACCGTACTAGTGTTAGAAAACATTAAGAGTGTTGATTCTTAAAGTGTTTAATTTTGCATTGCTTCATTTTTGCACATTGTATTTTCAATTTTTCTGTTTTATTGATTCTCTTGTCATTGATCATCATCAGTGTTGCTGTTCATTTTCATTTTTGAAATCATATGTTTCAAATTTTTTTTTTGAAAACTTAGTTGAATTTTATTATCATCTTTTTTTTACGGTTTTTTCATTTTTCATTTTCAAACTTGTTTTTACTTCGAATATTACCACATCGTTCCAAAGTAGGTCGATTGTGGATGTGTGCTTTAATGCATACTATCATTTAGTTATATTGATTTCGTTTAATATTCTTTTCTTAATATGATATAACTTTATGCATTTCATATCTTGTTGTAGTTTTGACTCACCTCTCTCGGGTACTAAGTTCAAAAAAATTAATAGAATTAATTTTTTTAAGGGGAGGTAATAAGGGAGCTGTTACGTACATTTATTACCTAGGGGGGTAGTCTTCGGTCCTGCCAAATGTACGCACCAGTCTTAAAATAGTTATATTATTTGTGCGTTCGATTGATTCACGCACTGACGTGCACAATGCAGTGTGAGTTGCTTTGGACGCACGGGTAACCTAGTTAGGGGATTCTGACGTCATGTTTTGAACGGGGCAGTTCGGACCATGTTTATGTCCGATATATATTTCTTGGATTTTTCTGGCAAGTTTGAAGAAGCCATTATTTTGTAATGATATCTACTGGTATTCATGATGAAGCCAATAGTGGAAGTATCAAGTAAGTGTCGCCCCATGTCACATCGAATGTTTATTGAGTTAAATTAAAGTATCAGGCCGCTCCTAGTTTTGGTCTAGCGGGAATTCATCGTAGTATGTCATTCCTAGAATGGACAGACGGAGTCGTTAGCCCTTTTGAATTACCGTAGAGGGAGGATACCTACGAGTAAACGAAGTTAATTGATTTGTATGCTTCACATGTTTTTATATGCCGTATTTTCGTCAATGCCAAAGTCGTGGCATGGATATAGAGAGGTTAGTCAACACAGAACTCTAACCTGGTCGTATTGTCGTGGATGACTTTGTTTGGATTTTATATCTATGCTACCTAAGCATCGTATGGAAAAAAGTCTGGAATTGTTACAAGTATGATAAGAAGTATTGCTCCTTGAGAATGAATCCGTTGGCCATAAGATACGTCCTTGAAAGAAGGTCAACGGACTTGACTGCAATACATATGATATGGTAGAGGAAGTGATCCTTAGTCACTTGAATAAGAGGACTTGATTGTTAGAGAATCTTCATGAACTTGAAAAGTAATTATCAACATTTTTTGACGTATGACCCTTTTGCACCTGTAACTATGATCGTCTTGTTCCACTCCGTATGTGTCACGTTAAATAAAATATATGTACAATCATCACAGACTTGTGTGCTGCCAGTAAGTGACCAGTTAAACACTACTTGTTGGAGTTCGTTTTGAAGAACATTTTCTGACATTTTGTTCCTTTGCAACCATTCGCGTAATGAAGTTCTTTACCATTAGAATGAACACCCCAACACATGTGTTGCCAACTGTTTACGATTACAAGCAAGTCACATGATTTGCATAATACTACGTTGAACACATGACTACGAAATGCAAATCTGACGTCACTACATCATGCGTAGATGCAGCGCTTCGAAAAGAACAACCGTCAACTCATTCCAGTTTTGATTAATATTTGCTTAATCAAGAAGACCAGACAAGAGAATACTGTGATCAGCCAATCATGAGCAAACAGTACTAGGCACTAGTCTAGTCCGTTGATGAACTTGACATCGCCGGAGCCTTCTAAAGATAAGTTTAGACTTAGGACGATTGTCATTCATTAGCACAATACTGAGTCCATGTCTTTTTGCAGGCATGTCCTTTCTATTAATTATTCATCGATGTTATATCTGTTTTTTTTTTTTTGTCCGTTGATGTTGTCCTTTATTCGTGGGTATGGATGGGTGGCGATTTGGAATGAATAACATGGCTCTGAGGATGCCGATATTCATTCTGAATGTTCCTTAAGGCCGTTAGTTAATTGCTTTTAACGAAGAACCCATCGACGACCTTCCGATGATTTTCGTTCGTTCGTAATTGCAATTAATTGACCTTGCATGTTAGATGTCCAGTCTAGTTATAATTGGCGTATTTTAGTGTATTTAGTTCCAATTTTTATTCATTTCTGTAATCATGTTTGTAACCTATCGTGTTTTTTCTGACCTTACTATCATTCAGTTTATATTTTTTGTACAATCGTCAACGAGTCCATGTATACGTCACTAATTGTTGTGTACGCAGGTTAACTTTCTATTCAGTTCATTCTTAATCTCTCACTTCCGTTTTATACCACTTAGTTATTAATGCAGTTTTATTGTGAAAATGTCTTTGTTGTATGGTAATACTGTCCTGTAATCCTTGGGTAACACATTGTATTGTTTATTTTCATCTCATCCAGTTATAATTTAATATTAATGCTATAATTTATTCATTAATAAGAGTTTATATAAATATGATTAAATTTTTATGAGTTTTAATGAGGAATTGGGGACTTTGCACCAATTTGCAGTGGTAGTCCAAGAAATGGGCAATGCACTTTATATCTCATGATTATGGCATAATATATCATGATTAATTATTATAACTCTATAACATATTAAGACATATTAAATGTAAATTAGTACATTTTCTCAGTACTACATTGTGAACTTAATAACTATTAAGATTAAATAACCTAATTATTTAGGGATATAACACATAATTATTGAATACTAATATTAAGTGCATGATATAATTTCAGCACCTTATATAACTAACTATCATAACTATTTATGATAGATATTAGTGGGTATATATAATATTTTTACAAAATATTATAGATTTGTGGAACTAATACATAACAATACAGGAATATTGCAATTTCTTATATTGATTATTCATTCGTTGAGTAATTAGAATTATCGACATAGATTCCAGTGGTGATTACTAGACATAAGTAATTGAATACTTAAATAATTTAACTTCAAGAATGCTTTCCTTGGATCATTTCATTAAAATTGGAAAAGATTGTAACAAAAAGGGAGATGCACTCCTGGAATTTGCGGAACAGCAACTTGCGAACCATGAAAGAAAAGAGGCTGAAAGGACAGCCATTGCTAAGGCAGAGATGGAAGAACTTGAAAGAAAAGAGGCTGAAAAGAAAGCTATTGCTAAGGAAGAAGAAGAAAGAAAGGTGGCAAGAGATGAAATCCTACGGATTGAAGAAGAGAATAAATTGAAACGACAGGAAATCATACTGCAGCAAGAAATGGAATTGCAACGGCTTAAATTGGAAACAGCAAAACTTAATTCGCAGAGTGCTACAGCAAGCCAAAATGATAATGCTCAATCGGGATCTTCTTCCAACCGACTTAAGGGCAATTATTACTTTAAACTACCACCGTTCAAATTACACGTGGATGATCTGTCATCGTGGCTGGTGCGCTTTAAGGATATATGTAAGGTCAATAACCTTGACAAAACAGCATGGGCACTTAAACTCAAGGAATTTCTGGATGGCGAACCTGCAAGTGCAGCACAAAATATTGATCCGACATTAGCCACAGACTATGAGGCCATTAAGACGTTGTTATTACGTCGTTTCCACTTGAACGAAGAGGCATGTAGATTACGTTTCAAAAGTTTGTTGCCAGATAATAATAAAGACTTTTCAGGGTTTATTGCTAACATACTCAATACTTTTAACAGATGGGTTGAACTGGCAGGTGTCAACAAATCTTACGACAAGTTAGTCGATTTGTTATTGAGGGATAAAGTGTTATCTTCTGTCAGCCCACCATTCTTTGCTTATCTGCAAGAACGGAAACCAGAAACTATTGATGAGTTAGAAAAAATTTCTTTAAATTACTGCACCGCTCATCCGAATGCTAACATTTCTGGATCGTTAATAAGAGAACCACTTCCTGTAGCCTCCAATATGGCATATGATAGTAATAACAAACCAAGAACACACAGTGTGGACAGAGGTAGGTTCAAAGGAAACTATGACATTAATTTTCATAAGGGGCGTAATAGTTATAACAATAACTTTAATAGAGGAAGACCACAAAACAGAAATTATTCACGTCAGTCCAGATACAACAGTAATCCACGTAACTCAAGTTATAATCGGTCATATAATTATAATAATGGTAACAAGTGGAACAATAGCGATAATTATAACTCGAGACATCGAGATAACAGTTACAATAGAGGACAACAGGATAATTCAAATAATTATTCTCGTCATCGTTCTCACTCTCGTAGATCGACAAATTATAATCATAATACAGGGGCAGCCGTTACTACTGCTACAACCCCTGGGGTTCAGAGTTCACCTACTAATGACAAAATACAGTCTTCGTCTACTTGTTTTGCAATGAATTATAACGTGGTAAATAGTTGCCAAGATTGTAATACTATTTTTCAGAAGGCCAAAGAAACGGTGCTGAATTATGGACACCTTCATACAGCAGTTGGTCTTTCAGCGAACGATGGCAAGGGCACCTTGATGTTCCATAGAGGATTAGTCAATGGTACGGTGGTCTCAGTTTTAAAAGACTCTGGATCAACAACCATTGGAGTTCGGCAGTCTCTGGTACATCCTAGCTGTGCAACAGGGGACTATGTCCGTTGCATGACCTTCGGGGGTACTATTGAGTACTACCCCACTGCCATAGTACATGTTAATACACCATTTTTTTCAGGTAATGTCAAGGTGTGCATGCTACAGAATCCATCAGCTGATCTTACATTAGGACGCATACATGGGAGTAAAGATTGCACTCCTAAAGAAATTAATGATTGGGAGAAAAAAAATTTGCATTCTTTTAGCAACGCTAACGCTGTTGTTGATATGGCTACACTTCGTGCCAGCAACATGAATACATGTGGCACAGCAGTTTCCAACGTCACTCTGAGTACTATCCCGGAAACTGATGAAGATGATAGATCTATGGTAAAACATACTAAGGATACAACTGATCCTAAGAAAACTGTTGACGTTGTCAACATTGACAAAAACATTACGAGGAAGAATAATAGGTTAAAGAATAATGCTGGACTTAAAAGGAAACATAAAGTTAACACAAATAATTATGATGAAAAAGTTTTTACTTTGCCCAGCAAAGACATGTCTACGACATGTAGTAAATTTAATACCTTTGGTGATGATAGGTATCATCCTCAGTCCAGTCAGGATGATACGACATCCAACAGAAAGACAATGTCGGTGTTGAGGAGGAAGGTTAATTCTTTGACAAAGAATACATATCATCATTGTCCACTATTTCGTGACAATGATACTACATATATTGGGAAAAGTGCGTATTCTCGCACAGTGTTAGTGCGAAATCTGCCGCAGGATACTACCTGGCAGGCACTTATAAATTTTTTTGAATATACAGCAAACGTTAAGTTTGTTCGTCTTCTGCCATCATGCAATGGGCAGAATAGACAGGCAATGGTTACATTTCGTAACAATCGAGACGCTCGTTGGGTAATCGAGCGTGATAATGGTGTTTATTTTCATCACCGTTATCTAAAGTTACAATTAGTACCTGATTCTGCGTCACGCAGATAATGGTTTACTTTCACACGTGTGTTTATATTATTGATGACTCAGCATAGTCAGTCATCATTTCTTATCTTTCTTAATCATCTATCCTAATATATATTGATTTATTGATCTTTTCTTCTCGAAAAACATTTTTTTATTCTTAACATCTTGAAATTTATACACGTTTTCTGTCTTATTTGTTTTTACCATGCCTACAAGAGACAGTAAGGTGGTTAAATGTTTTAACTATGCTCAGCCCAATGCAGCATAAGTTCATTTGTCATCTTGGTTAAAATAAGACATGCCAGTGAAGGTGACATGGACTGGTAAGTTTAATAGAATATTTCGGTGAATTATTTACATTTTTTTTCAAACCCAACCAATTTTGAGACTACCTGATGCTTCCAAAAAAGTTTATCCTCCTTATAGATGCGAGTATGTACGGAATTGGCGCATGTTTGCTCCAATATCATGACGACGTCCTTCATCAAACACTGTACGTCTCACGCAAACTTAAGCCACCAGAAATCACATGAGCCTGAAACTGTCAAAATACGCCATTCTCATTCAACCGTTCAAATTTACGATTGAATACATTTCTGGAATAGACAATATCGTCGCAGACGCACTATCCAGAAATCCTTTGGATATCGAGTAATCAACACTGACACTTTTCTAATACTTCAACCGAAATTACGTGTCACAGGAGACTGAATCCTATCGCAAAATTCTTGACATGGAGATAAACCTTTGCTTACGATTCAACCAAATAACTTGTACAGACATATGGGCAATAACGAAATTTGAGAAGTTCCTGCTGGGAGCCCCGTTCGTAGTGCAAACAGACCAGAAGGCCGTAGCATCACTACGACGGGTGAATCATAAAAGTCCAAAGCTCACCAGATTCGCTATTCTCCTTCAACCTTTTGACTTCTCAATCGAACACATAACAGGAACAGATAACGTTTTAGCAGACACTCTATCTCGAAATCCTACTGATGACGAGTCCTGAACTATAGTATCGTCACAGATACTTACTCAAGAGACGTAGAACTATATTGACTGTTTTACATAGACATGAACTATTGCCTACAACACCCGTATCTATCTAATAAAGACATAGTGAATACAAAATCAATTGAAACTATGTTCGTACTTACGCCAGGACTTTGCCTGATATCCATTTATAATAAAACTATTGGACACATTTCCGTGCATCAAGTGAAAATAATAGAAAACAATATCAAGGTAACTCAGTATGCGACATGAACTATTGTCAATAACGTCGATACTTATGAACTTAAAAACATATACATTTCTTCTAATCGGAATTCACAAGGATCAAGCCTACGTATGGATCATCATATCCAACTTTAATTAATTTTAATTAAGTACATTAAAATAATGGAAATTAAAATGAAAAGTGAGATGAATATGAAAAAAAAGATGAAATTTGGAGAAAAAAAAAATGAAAGAAAGAAAAAAAAAATAAGAACTCACATGATTCTTATATACTATTATTGTATGTAACTATTATATTATATAGTTATTAATTCTGTTGATACATTACATACTATACTATTGTTTAAATTAGTTAGATAGGTATTAACAACTTAATACTAAACTTAATTAATGTCCAACACACATAACTAAGTTAAATTTATACATTACTATCTTTCGCTACTTTATTCTTCATTTATTTATTTCTCTCCTTAACATATCCTTTCATTTCTCGTACATTAGATTTTCAACAACTTTATTCTTATTACACACTCAATATAATTAATTAGTTTAATTTTAACTCTTTAGATTAGTCTGACATGACATTTCATTACGACATATTTTAAGTTAATTATTTAATTAGATATCAACATTAGCCATTCTCTTTTAGTTCATATAAAATTTATGTATAACATTTATGTATAATATGTTCATTAATATATTAGATGACTGTTAGTAAGTCGACATGACCACGACACTGTTCTAGACAGAACATCGTAGGCCATATGCCGCATTTTTTGTTAAATTTTTTTGATAATGTTAAATTTTTTTGATATTCATTCAGATAGGTTTTTGAAAAAAAAATCTATCTAATAGATTTTTTTTCCCCCGGTGGACAGAGAATTGTTACGGTAGATTAATTGGCATGGTCTGCTAGAGGTTAGCGGCATGCGATTTTAGGGGTTACAACGTGTAATGTAATGTAAAAGTATTATTAGTCTAGTGAACGCTGTGACGTTTCAGCGTTAGTAGTCACGCACGGTGACCAAGAGACGGGACCCTTTTCTAGACGACCGTCGAACCGAGAAGACGTGTCCTTGGAATGTTATATTGCCGGGCATGTATTGCCGCACAATTATATTGTATTAAATAATGGACATGGGTCAGTCCAATGTGATGATGAAGAAAGATGAAGTTACAGGTTAGTAATTGACTAAACCTTGTCATGATGAATTAACAGTCCGTTATACTAGTGCCAGACGCATAATCTCACTGTCGGTCGTTGGAATTACCAACCACGCGTGCATACAGTTATGCTGTTCTGACTACAGTATTATGTTTTCAAGCTACGAGACAAAGGACTGATTTGTAAAGGAATAATATATGAAGTATGAACTGCAACTTATTATGTATAATTCTTCATGATGATCATGTGTGAACTGTTCGTGTATGGAAGTGATATAATAAATGTATGTGGACTCAAGGAACGACTTATCAAGTCTCTAACGTTGGAATTTGATTATATTATGAAGTTGACAAATATTCTATCCCACCTTCGCGTAATTTACCATCAATAGCACGATATCATAATTGACTGAGAAGACAAGGGATAAATGGAAGGAAACGTAAATAGAAGAGCCAGTATAAACAGTCTGAATCAATAATCATTAAGGACCGCCTTGTATCAACAACCGAGCTAAAGCCCCACCCCCAGTAACAATATCCCTTTAGACGAGATGAGAACTGCTGAAAAGTTTCAGAGTTCTCCTTTGTGCTGTTGCGGAAGAGTTGCAAAAATTTGCGAGCGTTCATTTCAAAGCGCTCCAGAAACGCTTTCTTCAACACATCATAGGCTTCTTGTTGGCTGCTTTCCAGTTTGGCGTAAACACCATACGCACTGCTTTTCAATGCCTGGGAAAGCTTCATATTCCAACGCGACCTCTGTAAGCCGTACAGAGTTGCAACTTTCTCAAATTTTTCTAGATACGTGTCAATCTTCTCATTAGGACAAGGGAAAGATTCAAGCGCAAAAGACATAGCGTTGAGATGAGTAGATTGAGTGTTAGAAGGATCAGTTAAGGAAGAATGAGGAGAAGACTCTCCATTGCTGGAGGTAGAGGCAGCACCACGACTTTGGAATTCTAGAGTTTTAAGAGCCAACTCATGCTTTCTCTCTTCCCTCTCCTTCTCATGCTGTCTCTCCTTCTCTCTTTCCTCATGCTGTCTCTCCTTCTCTCTTTCGTTCGCCCTTCGGATTTCCATTTCCTCGTCCATCTTCTTCTGCTGTAATTTACGGTGTTCCGCTTCTTTCCTCTCCGCTGCTTTTTCCTTCTGCTCCACATCATATCTCTCAAGTTCGTCCCTGACGAAAGCTTTCGCTTCGTAGCCGTCCAGTCCCTCTTCCATTGCTTCCTGTTTGAATATCTGCCTCAGTTTCGCCCTCTCGGCCATAATAAATTAGTGACTGAGACTACTCAAGGAAGAAGTAAGAAAAAGTATACACTGGTTCCTACCACTTGCGAGAAAATACCAAAACAAAAGATGATATACTTTAACGTGGGATACCTTCTCCTATGATATGTATCTAACTATCGCTGCTATTAATCGGCAATAAAGCACCTAATGCAGACGACTACGCCAAATAAATGGTAGTTAAGATTTACTCACTAAAAAATAAGTTGCTACAGTGGAAACAAAATAATTATTGCAAAAATTTTTAAGGAAGAAAAAAAATCCCCTTAATTTTTAAGTCCACTACAAGTTCCCCCCTGAAGACAGTTAGGGTAAGGGAGGCAATTACAGGACATATAGTCTGATCGCGCTGCTTAGCTTAGCTCAAACACCTACTTCTTCAGAACCCTGTGACTGTTTGACAATCACAAACTTTACCAGCGTTTAGTATTACAAAATCAATAATTAACATATATTCCGACAAAATCAACCTGTAACTCAAATGTATAATGCTCAATAATGCTGTGGAAAAACAATTATCAATTGTGTGGTCAGCACGCCCATAAACAGATCGTTGGTCTAATGGAATAGTTATTTTTAAAGATACACTAAACCACGAGACAATCACACTCTTACTCTATTACAGAATAAAGAACATAACAGACGAGCTAATATATTTATCGTACTAGTCTTCCTATTCTAAGTTCAAAACCCCGATAGACGAGACCTCATTTGTCGTAGATTTGTGATAGGTGATTAAGACTCAGTTTGGTCCCTTCTGAATAGATATAGAAATAAGTGATAGCTCAGTGGGAGGTGATAAAATAGAAATAGATTTCACGAGTGAGGTGGAGGAAATATAGTAGATTCTGTCTCTGACACTTGAGAAGCTTCTCTCAGTCAGCCTATCATCTACAACAGAGTTAGATTAGTCAGGCAAATCTAATATAACATATATTAAGATATATACTCCTCACATACACACACACATAAGTGACTACAATAGACACACAGACGTAAAACTATGATAATGAAAATATAGATATTCGGGAACGAACTGACCACCACACTGATTAAGTTTAATGTGAAGTTTAATCATCAAAATAAACTTCCATCACAACATATAAAATTACATCAAACATATACAAATAGTCATAAAGTCAATTAATTTCTACAAGAATGATAGACCCGTTGGTATGATCTTTTCCCTCGATGTATAGCCCACAGTCCTGTTAGAAGAAAAGTGATAGCCCCAAAGAGTCACGGATACATATGATTTAGTCTAAGATTTCCCTTTAAAGGTATGAACAGACTTGGATACTCTGATCTATACTAAGGAAAAATATTGTTAGCAACAAAAACAAACTTGCATAAAGAAATTTAAGACAGCAAAATGGGTGCCAAAATACAACAATAAAGGAATCACTCAGTCCTGCATTCACTCTATTCAGTCAGCCGTGATCACGGGCTTTCATGCATATTTACAGCTTTGGTAGCAACTTCTGGAAACACAATTGTTAGGACGTGCATATACAGAATCTTCAATGGTAGCCGTGGCCAAGATAACCCCAGTTCCAAAAAAGACGGGTTGAATTCACTGCTTCAGGGAACGTTGTCTTGGTTCTACTTATTTTAGGATATCTGGTTCCGTCACATTAAAATTGTCCAGGCACGAACGTTAACAGCGAGCACAGTGTCAATAGCTTAGGTTTCTAGTAATTGAGGAATGTCAGGTAGGGTGCCTTATCTCAGTATAGGAATTTAATTGGTCACACCACCACTGGTCAAAACTACGTCGGAATGTTACTGATAGTGATATTTACTTGCCACACGGGCTGAAAATGTACTAGAGAGTTTGTGAAGAAATATGATCTGGCTCAAAGGCACAGTATAAGCATTAGTCCTTAAAAAACCGTTAGTGAGAGTTGTACTCTGTCTATTTATGGAAACACACGCACTGTCAGACAGGTGTTAACTTGTAAACCCACGTGGTTAAAAGTAAAATGTTTCTTCTCTCAATTGTACTCAAACGCTGGCAAAGTTGGGTTACCCCAGTTTTCACTGAATAGAGAAAAACACATATAAAATACTTATACATACTATGTACTCGGTTATTACTTACATTATAAACTGCAAGCAGAGGCTTGACTTATCGTTTAAAACTTCCCGTGAAATAAGTTATATTCATAAAATCAGTCATCATCAATTAGAAATACATACGTATTTCGTCAATACTCAATGATGAGTCAGTGCAGTTATAAGTTATTTTAAAATATTCACGACGGGTTATTAGCAGTTAAATTAAATTTATTTATAGCTGCATGAGTTTTAAGCTAGAAATTATAATTTATTCTGCTTTCCACTGAAACACGTCAGCTAGAGAATATAACAAACTTATAAATTAATTTCTTCTGCACAAAAGAAACTAGTTAAAATGAAATAGGCGATTTATCCCTTAAATCACTCACAAATAATACTAGATATCTAATATAATATTTACCTCAACACAGAACTACTAAGAACTTAAACCACTTCAACCAACTAATTGCCATCTACTATCAACAGAGATTCTTAGAAATCGAACGTAGGTTGTTCTAGTCTTGACTGCGAAGTTACTGAGTGAATGAAATCTAAAACTCCGGTTATATCTTAAACCAGACAAAGGGTGTGCGCTATGCGCTATTCCAAAACCCTCGTCTCCCCCTCTCTTAACACTTACGTTAAATCAGGCGACTGCCATAACATGCCAAGAGTGCGTCTTCACACCTTCGTCTAACTATTCTCATTCCTGAGCAATGCATGAGCGCGCCGTTCACACCTACTGCTAAGAAACTGTTCGTAGCACTACGTGTCAGATGGAAATGTAGACACCTGCCTGCTATCCCATGTCTGACAGAATGCATTCTCACACTTTTACGTCGAGAATCTAGCCCAAAAGCGCCGTGTCATGAGAAAAATATAGACAAATGTCTGCTCTCATGTCTGACGAAACCGAATTATCACACATCGTCGTCCTGCCCAGGGACTGACACCTTATGCAACAACTGCGCTCCTAGTGTGATGAACGAACAGGTAAAGTCAGAATGGGAAAATAATATATAGTCGCAAACAAACGAATGCGAAAAACACAGGAAAAGGATAAAAGAGCGATAATAAGTAGAAAGCACGGGTAGAAAAAGGAAGGAATATAGAAAATTTATTGATCATAAATCTCTCTGCGACATCTCTCTCTCTCTCTCTCTCTCTCTCTCTCTCTCTCTCTCTCTCATTTTTCATACCGAATTAATTTATTTTCACATGTATTTTACATATCAATTTAAAGGAATTCAACGTTGTAAAAGTAAAAAAAAATATCATACTCACATTCATAGTATCTTCTGCTTCTTTGTTCGCCCTCAGACTTCTACATTAATGACTCTAATAAAGGCAGTAGTCAGTTCAAGGTGCCTGACATCTCCAAACAGTTTTTCGTTGAGAGAAGTGGGTTGTTGCCATATGCCACTGTGTTCACTGCTGTAAGTTGCGCAAGACTGGAACAGATGTTCGGCTGTCATGGAGCTGGTGCCACAAAAGCAGAGATCTGATGGACCAATCCTGTACTTGTGATATAGATGGTACCTCAACCTATTATGACCAGGACGTAAGCGGAAAATGACCTGATCTCGCCTAGATAGCTGGTGATAGACATCTTTTGTGTGACTGTGTGTTCTCTGTCCTATATGGACTTGAATATGGCTTTTACAGCTGTACAGTATCTAATTATTACCATGAAATTAAAAAAATGTTTAAAAGTACAAACTAATTCATACCGTGAAATAAAATATGTTGAAGAGTACAAACATCTTCATTAGAATCGACATTCGATATATAATGAAAGATAATCCCATTAGGGGGGGGGGGGGGGGATGTAATCAGAACTCATTAAAGTATTCGAAAATTGTACGTGGGATGTTCCATTTTATCTTGGTATTAGATAATATTGGTCAAACGAATCTAAGGTAATAATGGTTCAACTGTTAAATAGTAACGAACACAAAAACTTGTGAAATAATTGTAGATCACTTCTATTGACGATTCTTGACAATTTATTTACATGTCCCACAACATATGACTCCGCATGATAATCATAGTTCAAAGATACTTTTATTCAACCAGGTCACCCACAACGAGCATTAAAGTTCATGACTGAAACTATGGCGGTAATGGTGCTTTCGTACAAGTCCGCGATATAATTATATGGTACTCAAGGATACATCATCGACACGATACTTCCCTAGTCAGTAATAAATCTCTGTGATACATATAATTAAACACCTACCTTGTATGCAGACACACTGGCGGACATAAGAAAATCAGCAGGGACACACATGAAACGCAGCCATTCCGGCCGGATACACTTCCAAAAGTCAACTGTCGTTACTCTGCACGCGCGTCTACGTAATTATTTTTAGATAACGTCATTTCAATCTAGCGACGTTCCTGTTGAGCACAGCGATGGTCCAAAATCATGAACACATTGCGGTGCGCAAAAAGAGGCGCAACAGTACGATTGTATGAATAGGGACTGGGGCTGCTTCTTAGGTTATGTGGAAGATAGTTCCAAAGATGAGCAGCAGAGTAAGCTAAGCTTTTCTTGAGTAAATCAAGCCTAGGCTTGGGCACTTTTAATTTGTTAAAGCGTTCACTGCGTCTTTCATTGTATTTGAAAATTAGCCACAGATACGTTGTTGGAGTGATTTTGTTTGCATGTATGAATGGTCCTCTGCTCCGGTGAGAGCTATATTTGGTATTTGCAAGTTTTCATGGGTCATTGCATACTCCATTTTCCCCACTCACCAGGGGGCATGACGTCACCACTACAGCGGGTCCTTTTCAGGAAACCTGCATCAAGCAGTCTCAAGCAACAAACTTATGCCAGGTCTTCGTGCCTCGTGTCAATCAGGTCAAGGTCTTTCTGTGCCTTCTGTATCCCCTTCATGTATGTCTCCAGTTCTCTTCTCCATGTGTTACTTGGTCTCCCTCTACCCTCTTACTCAGTGGATTCCAGAACAAGGACTACCTGGTAACGCTATCGACAGGTTTCCTCATTGTGTGTCCTATCCATCTCCATCGTCTACTTCAGATTTTTTGTTCCACTGGCACTTGCCTGGTTCTTGTCATCAGTTCCACATTAATGACCTTGTCATACCACTTCATTCCTTCGTCTATGCAAGCGCCCTTTTATGAAATTCTATATCGTTCTGATTGTCATTTTGTGTAGCTCTCCATGCTTTAGAGCAATGCAGTAGGATTACCTTGATATCTGAGTTGGGAGATTCTTTTTACTGTATTTAGCTTGGCAAGACCCTTTTTCGAGCTTGCGTCGTTGGGGGAAGGGGGGGGGGGAGAAGTCTCTAAACCAAGGAGTTTGCACTCACGGTCAAGCAGAAATGGGGCGGGGGTGTTTGAGTTAGCGTTAATAATGGGTATTTTACATTGTGTCGAAGCGAGAAGGTTACGTTTTCGGTGTCAATAACGCCCGGGCAAAATGGCGGACCTTGTTCAACTATCCTTCCCATTTACCATTATTTGTTTTGATTTTAGTACATTTCCCGAATTAGTAAAAGGTGACTTTCTACTAACATACTGTTAGTCAGTGAAGATTGGACCTTCTTTTCCTTCTTCTTTGATCCTTAGCCGCCAACTGTCAAAGCAGTCAGTTGCCATCACGCCTGGTGGTGTCTTGTAGGGTAGCAACACACTTCTTCCACTTTATTCGTGTCACGGGATTGCCTCCCCTTGCTTTGCAGTAGTGGTCCACTAATGGTCACAACGCAAGCGTATCTAAAAGTAGGTCGTCCAAGGTATCTATCTTTGCGCAAGATTACTCTTGGCAAAGATGTAGATAGAAGATGAATGGCGTTTCTACCTTATGGGAGCCTTCACAAGATATTCCCAGAAGACAAGAACAAACGCTGCTTAACGGCTGAGCAAATGTGTTAACTTATTATCTGGCCCGTCGTCTTTTGTGAAGGGTTTATGCAATGGTTCTGGATCGCCAAGCCCCCAGTTGGAGTAATCTGAATGCCCTCTTATAAGTAATGGCTCTATATTTATATATAAATATATGTATTTATCAAGAAAACTGGCTCATACGTTTGCTTTCTTACATATAAACTGAATCAACTAATATTTTTTAGTTTAAAATAACATACAGCAAATTTAATAGTCAATTAGTTCCACAAGTTAAAATAAGGATTAAATGGGGTGAAAGTTATATTAAATTTTTCCTCATTGAGGTTTTGGAAGGCGTTAATAATGTCCGTATTTTTTGCTGTAGCCTGTTACACACAACTTAGCTCCAGATGAGTCCTGCAGCTGTGGTTCCGTCACTTATTTTTGGTGATGAGTTCACTTCTCCACATAATTCGTCCACTGTAGGCGGTTGGTGGTGATACTCTTCTCTCACACTGGTGGCGTAGGAACGTCAGTACTTAAGTCTGATGTCTTTTAACCACGAACTGTGACAAATAGACAGAAACAAATGCCTTCTGCTGAGTACATTTGTTATCCGCAAACTAACAGGCCCATTTTCATGCGCTCCACCCACCAATGTTAACCTCTCAGAAGAATTAAATTCCCGAGCTCACAATGTAACTCAGGGAATATGATGAAAATTCACCAATATCCTTCTGTGTGTCAACTAGGAAATTGCGTCTGGGGTGCATGAATAATGATTTGCCTGAATTATAATTAAAAAGGTATATTAATCTCACAAAATGGTTCTATACACTTTAGGCACATGTGATGTAATTATTACTCATTACTCGTCGCTACTTCCGTCGGGTTTCCCGTACGACTAGTCAGAAACAATCACCAGCTCTTGCTGTAGTGGTTCATGAATATACTATTTTCATATGTTGAGGTTTCCAGCCTCATATATAACCACTTAGCAAGAAACCTGTAAAATTTACATTAGTAAATAAATTGTTTACACTTACCCCAACATTTTGGGAATACACGCTTCTTCTGGCACAGATTTAGAATGGACACAGCTCTGTATTATAAGCTTCAAATCACGTAGGTCTGGAAATATGAGTTAATTCCTCTGACGGCTGGTGTTCTGTAAATTCCTAGCCTGGGAAAACTGTTTGTATAATTCTTCTTATGACTTGGTCTGGGAAATATGAGTTAAATTCCTCTGACGGCTGGTGTTCTATGAATCCTGCCTGGGAAAACTGTTGGAATAATTCCTCTTATGACTGGGTTTGAGAAATATGAGTTAATTCCTCTGACAGCTGGTGTTCTGCAAATTCCTCTCTGACTTCGTGTGATAAAATTCCCAAGTTTCCAGTCTTGTATTAAAATTGCGGGTTTACTTGTAAAGTCCAAAGTTGCTCAATACTCGATCTGGTACTTATAGTTGTGGAATTGTGAGTCCTATCTTCTTTCCTCTGCCTTGTAGGGGGTGTTTAGTTGACGCTGCGATGCAGTCTGTGCTGTTCTGTGTCTGATTTCTACAGTATATCTCACAATCTTGAGTTTAAAATCCCAGCTGTGTTTCCTGCTGAATGTTCACAATGAATTCATTGTAGCTTCTGGCGAACCAATCAAATCTATCTAGCACTTTGGGGGGGGGGGGGGGGGGTTTATCATTACCCATCCCATGCGTATTTGAAAATATTAAATTTAATATACACGCATGGCCTCTTACGACAGTGATGTCATATCATTAAATAAGACTTCCGGTGCACCTCGGTTTATCACAATATTGTGACAGTGTTTTCCTGGCGTAATGTTTTCCGCCCAGATGTCTATCCCGACAGATTATCTAATTATCCCCTTTATCTGCGTGCCTCCGCCAGACAGATGTCTGGTCAGACAGTGTTGTCTTCTTTCATCGTAGCACAATACAAGCTTGTGTCAACATGATCAACAGCTTTCCGATGGGGTCAGACGTTGGACCGACACGTTTCCACGGGTGGTCAAACGGATTCAAAAAGATAAGCGGGCGACCGGTCTGACTGGGTATTGTTACGATAATACCACAGTTCAGCTGGCGGAACGTAAACACGTCTGAGGAGTGGTAAACAATAAAATACGAATTACTCCCCTAGCAAATACTGCCATAGGGGAGTGGCGTGTTAGAGACTTCACCATGCTATGTCCAGAATAGAGCAAAATAGCAGAAATAACGAATGAAAAGGCATGATTTATGCCAAATAAAAGCGACGAGTGAGAAAAATGAAGAAAAAGAAAGAATACTGCCGGAGGGTTGCAGGGGTGAGAGATAACACAAAAGAGCATGTTCAGACGTTTTATCACAATTCGGTCGGCGGAAATCCTTTGTACAGTGCCCCAGCTCTGGTTCATTATTTGCATCACGGCCTGCATAGTTCTCCGCCAAGTCGTTTTTGGTCGGCCTCTCTTTCGATTTTCTTTCGGGGGTCCATAGCATATCTGTTCTTGAGATGGCATCGGGGTTTCTTCTAATGACGTATCTAACCGAACTCTAGCGTCTGCCTGCTATGATGGTGTGCATGTTCTCTTGATTACTCCGAGCAAGATTCGACCGCTATTGTATATTTCACGGATATTGGTAAAACGACGGAAAGGTCATTGGGTTGGCTTTAGAGCAACCGCAACGGGCTATGGAACTCAGGACAATAATTTATACACAACATTATAGCTCCTTTCACAATTGTCTCAAGCTGTCCACATGAATAAAACCTAAGATTGAAGTTGAAAGTCGCAACCAAAATGGAGTGAGTTCAGTCCCCAGCGTAGGTGGACACTTGGGAGTCAAGACCCATGTGGATCTGTCCCCCCCCTTAGAATGTAAAGAAGATAGAAGGCCAAAGCACTTGTCTGATGGGGTACCACATCTGATGATCAGAATGCCTCCTGTTGTAACGCTCTGTATAAAGGTCCACAAGAATGTCCACAACTCTCTCTATGCTGATGACCTGGCCATGTGGACTTCAGAAGAACACATCACCACAGCAAGAGTGCGCATGCAGGATTCACTGCTAGCCCTTTGTAGTGGATTTTGATGGTATTGTATGGTTGATGTCACTTAGTGTGATGTATGAGGTCAGTTGTGAAGGCTCCTGAGATAAATGTAGATGTGAATTACAGAAGGCCCTTCGTACTACCACTTACGATCTCACACATATCTTTTTTACTAATGAATGTGGCTACGTTAAAAGTCTAGGGTAATGATATGTACTGTGTTGTGGTAGAGTACACACACACACACACACACAGATATTTAAGAAGTCTAATAATATTAATAAAATTTATGACACACTGAACTAACTCAGGCTGTTTTAGTTTTTTACAAATTAATCTTTTGATAAATTTATTTTGTTCTGAACCAAATGTTTAGTTGGTCAGAACATAAGAAATATTATGGAGTCATAAATGGAATGCAAAATCATAAGGCATAATAAAATGTAAAATGTGTACTTAATTATTTCAAATAACTGGTTAATAATAATTATATTAAGCTAGTCACAGGAGAACTTATTACTAGATATGCTGTTGGGGTGGTGTCATCACTCCTAGTCTATGACTGCCAAACATTGTCCGATGACTTAAGGGATAAATATATATAGTTTAATTTCCCCAATGTCTTGGCTTTATTTAATGCTGAATTAGGGGTAATTTAGATGAAAATGTTGTTGGTGAAAATCCAGCAGGCCAGATATGACTTATCTGCCTGCATCGATCCTGTACAGAAGTCTGGTGGCCCCACCTCTCCGTGCAGGGGGCAAAATACGGCTGCTCTGACACAATGACAGACTGCTCTGGTCCACACTTGTATATATTAATACATCATTTGACACCGCTTTAGTGCCAAATTGAAACTCACAGCTCAGAATTCAGAAATGAGAACACAGTTAAAGTTTGCTAGCAAAACTCAGCTGAGCTGCTGGCTGTATGATGGCGTCCCACTTATAAAGTTATATTCTTATGGCATCAGCACCATTCATGGATTCAAACTGTGTCTCTGAACAGACTTATGTAAAATGACAAACTTTCACCTCTCTATCACGCTACTATAAAATGCGTTGACCAATCGCCGACTTCCCCCCTAACTTTCAAATTGGCAACCAAAAGTCACTTCAGTCAAATCTCAGTCAAGTATGTATTACGGTCTGTTAGTCCGTCTGCCTCTACTTGTTTTTTTCATAAAAACACACTTGGTTTTACATGCATTTCCTACACGAATCTGTTGTCTAAGTTATTTTTAGCTACAATTCTCCACCACATTCCCTCTCTTTAATTACAGCTCGATTTTTACGTTTGCAGACTCAAGGCCAAGATTTTGGTTATTTTTAGTGACATGGGTTAACAGTGCAGTCGTTTGTCTGTTATGAACAATACAGTCTTTTGTCAATATCTTCCTTATTATCTATCCGTCTGTATAATTGAAAGCATATTATTTCTCTGCTCAAGATGGGCTATCAAACTAGCTAGGTTTTATTTTCATAACTCTATTATTAAGAAAAACGTATTTTTTTCTCAAGTTTAATTTTTTGAAATTTGTTCGAGATCCTTCCCTCATGTGTTTTGCCGCGGCATTCAAATAAAGACCAAGTATCGAAAAACACCCAAGAAATGACTGTCTCGATCCAGAGCCAATGTCCATTTCTTGTCCATTTCCTTACTTTATGTCAACTCGGGACGTGACTTTTTTTCCTTTCAATTCCCCCCCCCCCCCCCTGCGTCCTTTTGCCGTTCGAACTTCAAACACGTGTTCAGTCATATTTTTTCCTTTTTTTGTGTGTCCTCCGTTCTCTCCCGTCTGCAAAGGGTAAACGTTTCGTCTGCACTTCTAACTCGTTAGTTTTAAATGGCGGTGGGAGATCTGGCATTGGCGAGCATGTCTCCTAATATCTTACGCATTATTTTTAACCCTACATTTCATCGTTAATTTTGGAGATATTTTAACGTTGTATCATTGTGACATCATCACACATGTCCCCACCTGAGAACAAGCACTACGGCAAGTTCCAAAACCAGTGATACACATAGTTAAAATCTCTTCTCACGCCTGCCGTTATCTAATCTTGATCACAGGGGTGCCGACTGAGGAAATCTGCACCGACATTCAATTTGCCTGGGATATATTGGATAATAAACTGATAAGGTTGCAGTAACAAAGACCACCTCAGCAATCTTGCGTTTTCATGCTTAGCCTGAGATAAGAATACGAGGGGCTGATGATCCGTCTGGACCACAAAAGTCCTACCATACAGATAGATTTGAAACTTCTTTATTGCCCAGATTAACGCTAAACATTCCTTTTCGCTTGTGGAATATCCTTGTTCCGCTTTATTCAATTTGCGGCTTGCATAAGCGACTGGGTTCAGTTCCCCATCTGGTGAAGATGACCTCTGCAACAAGGCCGCCCCGAGACCTACATTACTTGCATCTGTTCTCACCACAAAGTCCTGTGTCAAATCAGGCAGTTTGAGAATAGGCTTGCTAGTGAGATTTTCCTTTAATTCTTGGAAAGCTAATTCACATTGCGCAGTCCAAATAATTTTATCTGGAAGTCCCTTGCGAGTCATATCAGTCAGAGGAGCACAAATAGCGTTAAAATTTTTGATATATTTTTGATAAAATCCGCATAACGACACGAATGATCGCACGTCCTTTTTTGTTTGTGGTCTAGGTGCTCTCTGCAGTTTTTCCAAGTTCTTGGGATCAGGGGTCATGTTACCCTGATATACAGTGTGTCCCAAGAATTCCAACTCTTTGCATCCAATACAACATTTTGTTGGCCTAGCAGTTAAGTTCGCCTCCCTAAGCCTATAAAATAACATTTTTAGAGCGTCAATGTGTTCTTCAAATGTCTCTGTGGCGACGAGAATATCATCCATGAAATTCGTGATACATGGGTTATTCAGGGGATCCAACAATTTGCGCATCATCCTTGAAAATACACTCGGAGCATTTTTCAATCCGAATGGTAGCATGTTGAATTCATAATGTCCTTCCGATGTGCTAAACGCTAAATAAGGCCTCACTTCAGGCTTCACTGGAATCTGGTAATAGCCTTTACTAAGATCCACCTTTGAAAAGTATTTTGCCTTGTTTAATCTGGCAAATAACTGTTTTGTGTCTGGTAATGGATCCACTTGTCCTTCTGTGACAGCATTCAGTTTCCTGTAATCTATGCACAGTCTGTGTTCCCCAGACGGTTTTCTCAACAAAACGACACTGGAGCTAAAAGATGATTCACTGTGTGAAATAATCCCCTCCTTCAACAAATAATCTATTTCTTCCTTCAATGCCTTCTCCTTCGCGAACGGAATAGAATAGGCTCTCATACAGATTGGGTTTGAGTCTACCAGTTTCATGTCATACTGTAGCAAATTTGTATGTCCTGGTTTATCTGTTTATGTTCCTCCAGAACCTGTTGAACTCTCTCCCTCTGATTTTTAGTCAGGTGCTTACTGACTTTTACTTGTGCCGCTGTTTCACAAGGATGTAATGGGTATTCATGCGAGGTGAGTGGTTCCTTTTGCATTTGAGTTGCGATAGCCAAGGTCAGTAAGGGGGTGCTTTCCTGGAGTGGTCTGTCCAGATACTTCTTTAAAAGGTTTACATGATAAACTTTCTCCTTCCCCTTTTTGTCAATTTTATAGTTTGTTCTAGACACCTTCTCTAGAACCGTATATGGACCTTGCCATCCAATTTGTAATTTATTCTGGCTGCCGGGTAGTAGAAGAAGCACCTTCTCTCCCACAGCTAGTTCTCTGTCCTTTGCCTTCCTATTAAAATATGCTGCATGTTTCTTCCTGGCTTGTCTCAAATTATCATTTGCCAGTTTCCATCCAGCTTTCAGACGAGTGGTCAGTTCGTTCACGTATTGATAGGATGAGGTAACAGTCTCTTCTGCCTTCTCATCTGTCCAGGTCCTTAATAGTGCTTCTAATGGACCTTTTATTGGCCTCCCAAATAGCAGAGTTGCGGGAGCCATCCCGGTTGAACTATGTGGTACCTCCCGATACGCAAACAATGCGGCGGGCAGGAATTGATCCCACAGATCCGGTTTTTTCGTGTGCCAGCTTCCTCAGGATAGAAATGAGAGTCCCATTAAACCTCTCTACCTGGCCGTTCCCTTGTGGGTGGTACGGACTACAATGAAAGTGTCTGGCTTGAAATAGCTTAAAAACTTCTTCCGTTAGTTTCCCCTTGAACTGAGAGCCATTATCAGTCAAGATTTGATGCGGGAATCCTAATCTTGTGAATATTGTAAGTAGTGCCTCTGCTACATGTTTTGAATCAATTGATGGCAGGGCTACCGCCTCTCCCCACATAGAACAAGTGTCCACCAGAGTAAGGATGTAACTGTTCCTCCTCTTGGTCCGAGTGAGAGGTCCCACAATATCCACTGCAACCCTCTCAAAAGGTGTTCCCACTATGGGCATTTCCCCTAGAGTTGCAGGAGCAGTCCAGTGCTTTGGAGCTACCCTTTGACATTCTGGACAGGATTTGACATATCTTTTTATATCCTCCGTTATCCCTGGCCAGAAGTAATGACAAGCTATACGCTGTCCTGTGGCGCTGATCCCCATGTGACCACTGAAGGGAATCGCATGCCCGAGTTCCATCACTTTATCCCTATATGAAGTGGGAAGAACCAGCTGGTTGTGACCATTTGTTCCAGTTCCGGCCTTCCTGTATAATAGTTTGTTCTTCATAAAATATTCCCCCTTGCTTGGAGGTGTGTGGCATTTGGGCAATTTTTTAAAACATGGCTTGAGTGTCCTATCCTCAGCCTGCGCCTTCCTCATCTCCTCTGGATGAGCATTTATAGGTTCACCTTCTTCCTCCTTTTTCTGTGACCTGGTCTGCACTGTCGCCATGATCACAGGTCTCTCGGGATTCCCCAAGAAGACGTATCTACACCCCAATATCAGAGGGTAGATTGGTTCATCTATCACTGCTGCTCTGATTTCTCCTTCCACATAGCGAGTTTCACCGTTATCCTTGCGATGGGAAGTGTCATGAGTGGTATGTCCTTAGTCGCCCCTTGTATTTCCACTGTTTCTGTGGTATACTGACTTGGGTCCACTAGGCTAGACTTCACAACTGAATCATAATCCAAACCTGTATCATAAAGGCACCTTATGGTGACCCCATTACAAATAACATCCTCACAAACTGGGGGGTGATAAGGTTCCTGCTGTCCATTAGGATTAACCTTTAATCTTTGAGTCCCCGACTTCATTGCAGCAATGTTTGAAGGTTTCCTTCTACAAAATTCGGTGTTATGGTTATCTTTCTTGCACCATTTGCACCATCTTTTTCCTTGGTTAAACGGTTTTCTTTCATTGTATTTTTGGTCATTGAACTGTGAGTTTCTGTCTCGATAGTCATTTCTTGGCCGTTCAAAGTTTGTCCTGCCTTTATTACCCTGTTCTCTATTTTCAAATTTATTAAATGGCTGTGGAGCTTTAAAAGTTTCTATGTGCTTCTTTTTTAGTGCCACTTACCTCTGCCTGGGCTGCCTGATACCTCTCAGCGACATTTAAAATCTCCCCCAACTTCTCTGCACCTTGTTCCATGAGAAATTTTCTCATGTCTGGAGCCATGGACTCTCTCAATTGCTCTATCATGATCATCTCTTTAAGATCTTGGGTCTTCCCCAGAGCAGTCCATTTCTCCAAATAGGTTTCCAGTCTGGCAGAGAATTGGTGGTATGTCTCCCCAGACAACAGTTTGGCATTTCTAAATTTCTTACGATAAAATTCACCATTTTTTTCGTACCTCAATAACAAAGCCTGCTTTAACATGTCATAATTGTCTTGGTCTTCTCTGTTCATTTTTGCGAAGACTTCATAAGAAGTACCTCTCAGTCCCTGTGATAACTTTAAACTCCACCTCTCTCTCTCTAACCCATATGTAGTAGCTAATAACTCAAAACGACTGAGGTACCCCTCGATGTCATCGTCTCTTTCAACAAAATGGTCTAAATGAAACCCCATAGCTGAGTTTGAGGCACCCTGACTAGCTGCAGCATCTGAGGCAAAGGGGCTGGCACCATTTTCAGGAGCCTGGCCTTGTAAATCTAGCTCCCTTAGTCGTAATTCGTGCTCCCTTTGCAACCTTCTATCTTCTGCCTCCCTTTCGGCAGTCAATCTTTTATCGTCTGCTTCCCTTCTCTTATCTTCTGCCTCTCTTTGCTGTCGTTTTTCTTCTGCTTCTAATGCCTTAGCCTCCTTGTCAGCCTCAATCTGCAACCTCTTAAGTTCTCTATCAGCCTCAATTTGTAACCTCTTCTCTTCACCCAACCTTTCAGACTCTAATTTTCTTTCGGCCTCTTTTTCTAATCTTCTTTCTTCCCGTTCAATATACTTGTCACATTCAGCAGTTACATACTGAATTAAAACCTGACCATCCATTCCCATATCCTTCGCCGTTAGCACAGCAGCTGATCTGAACTTCGTTAACTCCGCCATCACACAAATTAACAATGATCACGGCAAAAATCCAACCAATAAATAACTAAAGTAATTCTAATTACTATAGACTAAGGTAATTCTAATTAGCCAGTTAACTAATTAATTACCACTGGCTGTGAAGATTCACCAACTTTTATTCTCACTTTTTATTTTAAGGGACACTTTTAATTTTTACACTTTGTTCCCCTAATTTTAATTCTCCCACCAGGAGATCCTAATATTACTGATAAGCTAATTATCCCTGGAAGAGACCCCAATATATGTAGTGGATTTTGATGGTATTGTATGGTTGATGTCACTTAGTGTGATGTATGAGGTCAGTTGTGAAGGCTCCTGAGATAAATGTAGATGTGAATTACAGAAGGCCCTTCGTACTACCACTTACGACCTCACACATATCTTTTTTACTAATGAATGTGGCTACGTTAAAAGTCTAGGGTAATGATATGTACTGTGTTGTGGTAGAGTACACACACACACACACAGATATTTAAGAAGTCTAATAATATTAATAAAATTTATGACACACTGAACTAACTCAGGCTGTTTTAGTTTTTTACAAATTAATCTTTTGATAAATTTATTTTGTTCTGAACCAAATGTTTAGTTGGTCAGAACATAAGAAATATTATGGAGTCATAAATGGAATGCAAAATCATAAGGCATAATAAAATGTAAAATGTGTACTTAATTATTTCAAATAACTGGTTAATAATAATTATATTAAGCTAGTCACAGGAGAACTTATTACTAGATATGCTGTTGGGGTGGTGTCATCACTCCTAGTCTATGACTGCCAAACATTGTCCGATGACTTAAGGGATAAATATATATAGTTTAATTTCCCCAATGTCTTGGCTTTATTTAATGCTGAATTAGGGGTAATTTAGATGAAAATGTTGTTGGTGAAAATCCAGCAGGCCAGATGTGACTTATCTGCCTGCATCGATCCTGTACAGAAGTCTGATGGCCCCACCTCTCCGTGCAGGGGGCAATATACGGCTGCTCTGACACAATGACAGACTGCTCTGGTCCACACTTGTATATATTAATACATCATTTGACACCGCTTTGGTGCCAAATAGAAACTCACAGTTCAGAATTCAGAAATGAGAACACAGTTAAAGTTTGCTAGCAAAACTCAGCTGAGCTGCTGGCTGTATGATGGCGTCCCACTTATAAAGTTATATTATTATGACATCAACACCATTCATGGATTCAAACTGTGTCTCTGAACAGACTTATGTAAAATGACAAACTTTCACCTCTCTATCACGCTACTATAAAATGCGTTGACCAATCGCCGACTTCCCCCCTAACTTTCAAATTGGCAACCAAAAGTCACTTCAGTCAAATCTCAGTCAAGTATGTATTACGGTCTGTTAGTCCGTCTGCCTCTACTTGTTTTTTCATAAAAACACACTTGGTTTTACATGCATTTCCTACACGAATCTGTTGTCTAAGTTATTTTTAGCTACAATTCTCCACCACATTCCCTCTCTTTAATTACAGCTCGATTTTTACGTTTGCAGACTCAAGGCCAAGATTTTGGTTATTTTTAGTGACATGGGTTAACAGTGCAGTCGCTCGTCTGATATGAACAATACAGTCTTTTGTCAATATCTTACTTATTATCTATCCGTCTGTATAATTGAAAGCATATTATTTCTCTGCTCAAGATGGGCTATCAAACTAGCTAGGTTTTATTTTCATAACTCTATTATTAAGAAAAACTTATTTTTTTTCTCAAGTTTAATTTTTTGAAATTTGTTCGAGATCCTTCCCTCATGTGTTTTGCCGCGGCATTCAAATAAAGACCAAGTATCGAAAAACACCCAAGAAATGACTGTCTCGATCCAGAGCCAATGTCCATTTCTTGTCCATTTTCTTACTTTATGTCAACTCGGGACGTGACTTTTTTTTCCTTTTTCACCCCCCCCCCCCCCCCCCCCCCCCCCCCCCCCCCCTCCCCCGCACCCCCCCCCCCCCCCTTTGCGTCTTTTTGCCGTTCGAACTTCAAACACGTGTTCAGTCATATTTTTTCCTTTTTTGTGTGTCCTCCGTTCTCTCCCGTCTACAAAGGGTAAACGTTTCGTCTGCACTTCTAACTCGTTAGTTTTAAATAGCGGTGGGAGATCTGGCATGGGCGAGCATGTCTCCTAGTATCTTACGCATTATTTTTAACCCTACATTTCATCGTTAATTTTGCAGATATTTTAACGTTGTATCATTGTTACATCATCACACCCTTGCAAGTTGGTCCAGAAAGTGGTTGCTCAAAATCAATGAACAAAAAACAACACACACTATTTTTACCTTGTCCAACAAACCACAGCAAGCAAAGCTACAACTAAATGGGCAGACAGTACGAGAAGATGAAACACCAACATACTTAGGAATCACACTAGACCGCCGAATGACGTGGAAATCACAGATAACCAAAATACAGCTAAGGGCAAAACTTCGCATGGCCATCATGAAAAGGTTAGCTGGTACCACATGGGGTGCTGATAAGAATATCCTCAAAAAGCTGTACACAGGCAGAGTGAGACCTGCTATGGAATACGGCATCACAGCTTGGTCGACGGCAGCAAAGTCAAATTTTGACAGAGTAAACAACAGAAAAGAGAAAAGAGAAAAACAACAGAAGTGAGCGGCTTACCGGAGAATCGAACCTAGGACCCTCCGAACGGCACCACCGCTTAGCTACTCACTTCTGTGGTTTTTCTGTTGTCTAGTTTTCTACTTCTTTATTTCTCATGAGTGTCTGAAACATACCTTTATGTGTGTAATATTTATTTATTAATCACGTATGCGACATGCCTGAGCATACAGTGGATATGTTCTCTCTTTATCTCTTCAGAGATCCACCGTCAACGACACAAGGCGTTAATTACAATGGTCCAACTTGACACATTTCTAGTGTTGTATTTAAATGTTTTGAAACAACTTAACACGCACATATCTCACGTGCTGGGAACTGTCTTTGAGCTTAACGAAACAAATCTCGGGCAATTACTTAGTCCGGGATTAACTCGGACATGCCATTGTGATAAGACAATTGGGGGCAAGTCTGGGGAGAAGAAAGCCGATGGTTAATTTCCCTAGAAATCTGACAAGAAATTTTAGATTACTGAAAGAATATTGTTAGTTATTAGCTTATATAGATCTGCTCATACGTTTTGCATAAATAAATAAATAAGGTGAAATATTGTAAGATTAAAGTAATAATTGATAAAATCAAAAACTTCTCTAAAAATAATTGGAAGAAACTGTCCATTGCTGAAGCCTTATTTCTGTTTGTTGTCATCGTTGTGTATAAGATAATTTTAGTCAGCTAGTAGTTTGACATTACAGCAGCTAATTTTGTGTTAGACAAGTAGCAATTGTAATTTTCGTGTCGCCTGTAAACAATCTCCTTGCACAGTATGGCCGAACAACAAAATCTTTACACGTTTTACCTACGTATGGCTAAAGAGATGGGTTTATCTGGCAAAGATTTAGTTGACTATGTGGAAAAATGTGTGGACAAAGACCGTGACAGGGCAGATAAAGACAAGGAGGGGGAAGAGAAAGCCGCAGAACGTCAGGAGAGACAGATGGCGAGAGAACACGAAAAGGAAAAGAAAGAAAAGCAGAGAGCTTTTGAGGAGCAGAAGGCTGAAAAGGAGAGGGCATTCACTAAGGAAACGGAATAGGCCGAAAAGGCATTCGCTAAGGAAAAGGAACAGGTCGAAATGGCAGAAAGGAAGAACAAGCGGAACAGGAGAGAGCCCATCAGATCCGACTGAAGAGATTAAAGGAAGAAGAATCGAATCTAGCTCTAGCACTAATGGGTCCAGGAGTTCTCAAGGTGGTGATGGGGGGAAATATTTCTCATGTGGTAGTTCCAAGCGCGGCCTCGTTTCAGTTAGATGTCTACTCTAAGGCTTCAGAGGAAATAGAAATTTTTGATAGGTTTGAGTCTTTAGCTGCCACCTATGGATTAGATAGGGAGCGATACAACATTAAGTTATCTCTAAGTCTGAGAAGACCTGTTTACGATGTCTTCCTCAAAATGGCCCCGGAAGACAACAATTATGATTCGTCGAAGAAAGCTTTGCTTCAGTGTTTTTTGCTGAATGCACAAACTTTTCAGTGCAAATTCCGGGAAGCCAAGAGATAAAAAGACGAGTCTGATAAGCAGTATGCTACACGTCTGGTTATGTAATTGGAGAAGTGGGGATCACTAAGCGCCTTCGACGAATCATACGAGGGATTACAAGAAATGATTATCGTGGAGCAATTCAAGGATTCGCTCACCCCAGACATGAGCGGTTCCTGTCGGAGCATGGGGCCGAAACTCTTGATCACGTGGTACATTTTGCTGATCGGTACCAGAGCGCCCAGTCGGAAGTGAACCCGGCTAAAAGGCGCCAACACGATAGTCACACCAAACGAGAGGAGCGCCCCTTCATTGACTCTAAGAGTACGACCAACACCTCACACATCACGACATAACAGCAACAAAACCACAGGATCACCATAGGCAGAAACAGAGCAATTCAGCCCAGGGAACTGGAAGACGATATTGTAAGGCGTGCAAATCTGACACGCACTTCACATCGGACTGTAAGAGGCCTAAGGCAGGCCCCTATAATGTCGCATGCTTGATCAGAGGGCCGATAGGAAAACATGACACCCAGGCATATGAACAAAATTCCAGCCACCCTTCTATTACTGAGCAAGTAACCGTGGGTAACCAAACCATCCGGCGCTTGTATGATTCGGGTCTCGAATATTCAGCTCTAGTTTACCCATTTTTGGTGAAGGCCCACCAATACACAAGTGAAAATGTAGAAATACAGGGGCCCCGGAAGAGCATAAAGCCTATGACTCTTCCAGTTGCGGAAATTGATGTTTCAACCCGATATGTACGGGGGAAAATCAAGGCCGCAGTAGTAAACGCTTTAGTCTACCCTCTCATTCTAGGGAGGCAATATGTGTTTCTTGGAGATCCCTCACGTGACTCCAAGTCGACACAAGAGACAAAGAGAGCACATGAAACGCCCCAGCTGCCTCTGAGCTCTTATCTTTAAACAGCCCGAATATTTCGGAGCTGAAGCAGGCACACAGGGCTGATAACACCCTTAAGCCTTGCTTTTCAAAGTTGTATGGCAATTACTCCCATACTCCTTCAGGGAGCATTTAACAGGGAGAAAGGTTTGGTCTACAGACGGGAAGGGATCAAGAGACAATTGGTTGTCCCAACTCCCATATCGCAGCCGTCTAATGCAGGAAATGCATTCCACTCTGCCCCATCCCATTAAAGGTTCAAATGTTCTGGTAAAAAATGTATCTCTTAATCCCTTCTGGCCAGTTATGCGAGACGATATTAGACAATTTGTGAGAGACTGTTCTTTTCGCCATAGCTTGGACAACCTGCAGGATAAAACTGCGAAGAAAGAGTTTGAGCAGAGTACCCAACACTCAGCATGGGATAACTCGTACCTTAACTCGACATTTCTGTGTAGTAGAGCCGAGTTACGCCAAGCGCAGAATGACGATATTACCCTTGTGCCGTACTCTGAACAGAGTTGGATAAAAACAACCCATGCTTGAGCTGGAACTTTCCACACAGAAGGCGGAATTATTTATCGACGGACGAGGCAAGGGAAGTAACTCGTGGTGCCTTTCCCTTTAAGACCCTCTGTTATGAAAGCGGCTCATATATCTTCAGCGGGGGAACACGTTCCCGTGAGTACTACTATAAGTAACCTTCAAGAGGTTTACTTTTGGGCCAAACGGTGGGAAGACGTTCGTCAGTACGTGTTAAACTGTTCACATTGCCAAGCGAGCAATTTAAACACTCGCCCACGGAATAATGAGGAGAAGAACACTGTCATCCAGAACAGTGGTAGAGGACGGCTTACACCACACAAAAGTTCACGTCCAAACCTGGATATTTGATGCAATATCTTAGGTGATGGGGTATGTGACAAAACGTCCGTACGCGTTCTTTTGGTGGCTCTCTCACACCTTCAGCCCTACGGCAGTTTCATTTCTTCTTCATTTTTCTCCCCGATCGCTTATTATTTGGCAATTTTTTGCCCTTTCATTCATACTTTTGCTCTATGCTGAATCTAGTAGGAGGAAGTCTCTAACACTCCACTCCCCTACGGAAGTATCTGCTATGGGGCTATATTTATCTCTTACATTTTTGCTTTACTACTCCTAAGACTTATATACGTTCCGCCAGGTGAACAGGGGTATTATCGTAACAATACCCGATCATTATCACCTGTCAGCGGTAATACGTTAATCTTATTCTCTCAGTCTGAGCACCCTTTGAAACGTGTCGGTCCAACATTTGACCCTAGGTGAAAAGTTGAGGACGGTGTTTACCCAAGACGGTAGAGCGCACGAACACGCAAAGAAAGGACGGGTGATAATTAGATTATCACATCCGCTGGTCCCTGTCTGCATCATTTTCACAGATAATTTGTCTGGGTAAACAATCTTGACAGAAGGTGCTTATACAAGTAATCAGTTCACACATTTAATTGTGAGAGTGCACAAGATGTCACCGGAAATATCACCGCATGATTTGAAAGAGATCACGCGTGGGAATATTAAGTTTAATATTTTAAACTCGCGGGGGAGATTATGAATTAAACACACTATCCACGTAGTGCGAAAAAGAGCTTACGATTGGATTGAAGTGAGAGCCGGAATATACAATGAATCTTATTGGCAAGTTTGCCGGGAAGTACAATCTGTGATTTGAACTGGAAACTGAAAAATAATCTAGCGAACTCAGAGACGCAGAACAGACAGCTTCGCAACTTCAAACGAGCAACTCCTAAAAGGCCAGAAAGAGAAGGATCGGACCTAGAATTCCATACTTACAAGTGACAGATCGAAGTATTTGGGAAACTTAAAACCTTAAAAAAGTAAGCCGCCTTTATAAATACAAGACTGTAAACTTAAGGGACCAGGACTTTAAATACAGAGCCTGGACACCTAAAGGAATTGGATCACCCGTCAAAGAGGAATTATTACAGTTTCCCAGACCAAGTGTATCGCAGAACACCTGTCATAAGAAGGAATTACTATAAATTTCCAGACGAAATTGATTCGAGAGCATTTGCACCGAAATTGCTCGTATCTATCCGAAACCTGTGCGAGAAGATTGTGTATAACCCAAAATTTTGGAGTAAGTTGTGAACCTTTCTTTTATAAATGTGAATTAACATATTTTCTTGCATAGTGGTTGTATATGAGGCTGGCAACCTCAACAAATGAAAATAATATATTCATGAACCACTACAGAAGCGCTGGTGATTGTTTCTAGCTAGTCGTGCGGAAAACCGACAGCAGAGGTGACCCCAGACTCCGAATGGAGCAGTGATGACTGATGATTACATCACATGTGCCTAAAGTGTATAATATTTTGTGAGATATATGCACTATGTTATAATCTTCTCCCTTTTAAAATTAGCAGCTTCCTAAGGAGCATAGGCCTTCAGCAAACTCATATCGAGTCTTCCTATCCTTCGCCATGCCTTCCTTATATCTTTCATTTCTTTTTCCAGATCTCTTCTCCGTGTGTTTTTTTCAATCTCCTTCGACGTCTCTTACCCTGAAGATTGCAGAACAAGGTCTACCTTTGTAATACTATCAATAAGTTTCTACAATGATTGTCCTGTCCATTTCCAGCGTAATCGTGTCACCTCTTGCTTCTCCGAGACTTGTGTGGTTCTTGCCATCAGTTCCACATTGGTCATCTTATCACCTCTTGCTTCTCAGGGACTTGTCTGGTTCTTGCCATCAGTTCTTCATTGGTCATCTTGTCATCTCTTGCTTCTCAGGGACTTCTCTGGTTCTTTCCATCAGTTCCCCATTGGCCATCTTGTCATCTCTTGCTTCACAAGAACGTGTCTGATTCTTGCCATCAGTTCCCCAGTGGTGATCTTGTACGATTGCATTCCTGCTATTCTAAGTAAGCACCAATTTATGAAAGACTGTAACGCTTTCTAAATTCCATTTCGAATATTTAATCAATACCTCCTTTTTTTATTAACGTACGCCCGCTATTACTCGAGGCGAAATCTCCGGTTAATATGTCTAATCTTAGACTGATTTTACGTGAGTATCCATTTTCCGTGTACAATGACAGGTGTCCTCTCGCCATTCAGGCAGATACTCGCCGATTTCGGGATTTCGGAGGTACCCATTAGAGTTGGGACGGCTCATGAGCCGTTCAGGTTATTCCAGTCCCTGGTCGACGATACTCCTGTAAATGTCTTTGCCAGGGCTCGAATTATTCCAGTCCAAGTCCCGGTCGACGACACTTCTTCAAATGTTCTCGCCAGGGTTCTAACCTGGATCAACCGATCGCTAGCGCAGTGTGGTAACCATTACACCAGCGCGGCTCCCAATATCTACCAGTCGTATCTGTTCTGTGCTGAGAAACATTTTGTTCACGAACACATCAGCATTGTTTTCACTCATCATTATCATCACCAGCATTCCCCTGTTTTAACTATTGATGGAGCATGAAGCCAGCACTGCCGCTATTTCCCTTTTAGGAAACTGCCACAGAATCAGTCATGTTCTCTTGCTGTGGTAGTCACCGTAACACGTTTTTTAACGTGATGAGATTGCTAGCCCATTGCACAACCTTATATTAGTCACCGTTTATGACTCTGCTGAGGAAACAGTACTAATATTCTTTCTTTGTCTCCTCAGACATCCACGGGAACTTCACGGGACAGGTGTTTTTTTACTGCATTACACTGTTTATGTTTACCTGGCTTTTACCTGGACCACTAGTGGGGAGAGAATGAAAAAGGTAAAAGAGGTAAAGGATCATGTTACACGCCCATTGAGGCGTATTGGGAATCTGGTTTTAGGCCCATATTTTCTTGACCATCGGCACGCTAGGAGTGATGTGGTCAACATGACGCCGGCAGCCTAATCTTCCCAAAGTTGCTTCCCAGAGAGATTGAAAGACCCGTAGATAAAAGAAAGCCATAGAGGGGGAACGTACAGAAGCGAGCTTACTAACACAGCTGGAGCTAGGGATTTTTCAGGAAGTGGAGGTATCGGGATGGCGACATCACCCCACCCCCAACCCCCGAACCATGCAGGTGTATTACGTATTCTAACGAAATTAGATTTCACCCTTATGAGTTGGATCATTGCGTAAATTCCGCAATTGATGCTTACTGCAGCATTCTGCAAATATATAATGTATTTGTTTCTCAAAGGTTAATTGCAGATATTTTGTTTCTCCTTATTCACATCCTTATTTTGCATCACAGATGGGCGCACATGGCGCTGTTTTTGAAAAAAAAAATGAATAATGTAGATATAGATATAGGAAAACGATCAGTTTTTTTTTTACTTTGAAATTTTCCGTTTCATTTTTCTGACTCTCTTAAAATTGTTATTCAATTTTTATATATTTTTTAAATATAAATTTTGGCACCTTTCCCAAGACGGCGCCCGGTTCGGCGGTACCGCCCGCACCAGCCTAAGCGCCGGCCCTGCCAGCCATAAAACAAACAGCAGAAGTAAATATATGTTGTAAAAAGAAAACCCAAATGATGATTACATTTGTTTGTTCCCGCCCTTCTCATCTTAACGTCACAGTTAATTATTCAGGTATCTAGGCGCGTCTCCGCTATCGTTATCTGTGTTATCCGTGTCTTGTTGATGAGTAGTGGTCGACCGAGCTAAGTGATGATGGCTTCGTGTTGACATTTCAAGTTCATCTCTCCATGTTGTTGAGCATAATTCTGCATGCGCTGGGAGGGCGAAGAGAGATCAGGGGAAGGAGATGAAAGATGAGATGAAAGATGAGATGAAAGATGACAAGAAACCTCAGAATAACGATACGAGAGTATTTATGCTAATAGACTTTGTTTATGTATTTTTTGACAAATCTTCTCCCATGTTTTGTTATAGAATTTTGATCCATGCAAAAAATATGCGGCGTTTCCCCTGTGAATAGAATACCCTGATCAACCCCATGTGGGTTATAATTTTGGTATAACGAGTTTTTATTCTAAATAGTATATATTTTTTTCTTTGGATGGTTCTTTCACACTGAAAATTCTCTGGTCTTGATTATAGCGTTTTTTTTAGTGTTAGTTCCTTTTCCTCCTAAAAGACTGCTTTCAACCATTTACAATATACATGTAACTGTTGGTTATATCAGGACTCTGTTAATTTTGGATGATATTTTTCTTGACTGTGTATTCCGTATGTTAAGGTATTCCCATAGCATATATAGCCGTAGGAGAGTGAAGTATTAAAGACTTTCACCATACATCCAGCATCGAGAGGTGGGATGACGAGTTCCCTTCGTGGCTGCCTGTTTCTTCCCTAACTTAAGAGCAGTCATGTACCCTTATATAACTCGGTAGACTGGAGTGTGACGATACCGTGATTCGAACCCGGCATCTTTTCATGATGTTATGCTTGAGCTCGTACAAGCCCCCAACTGAATTAACAGTAAAATTCTTCTTATTAGCTCGATATATATTAAAGATACTGATTCATACGTGTGCACTTCTCTCTCTGAAATAACCAAATCAACTAGGGCTTTGTAGGGGGAGTCAAAAAAAAACCCCTCCCGCTTGAGATATGTTACTTGAGGTACCAGTTCGCGCAGGCCCGTCGTCCTGATTGAAAGCAAACAGTAAGCAAGATGGCCGCCCCTTTGGAAGCATGCACGAGAGAAGAGCTGCGTGCAGTTATCCGTGTTTTGGGTAGTGAGGGCGAGAAACCAGCAGACATTCATCGGAGGATGAAGAGGCAGTATGGGGACGCTTGTGTGTCGATTCAGCAGGTTTATAAATGGCACAGGAAATTTAAAAGTGGGGTGCCAACTGTGACTGCAGCTCGCTCCGGCCGGCCTCACACTGCGACTACGCCTGACACTATCGCTGCAGTGGAACGAATGATACGGGAAAACCGGCGGGTAGCAATCGACGAGGTGGCTGGAGAATTGAAGATCAGTCAAAGCTCGGCGCACCACATCATTCACGACGTGCTGCAATACCACAAAGTCTCCGCTAGGTGGGTACCAAAATAACTCACCCCTGAACTAAAAGAACGTCGTGCGGATGTTTGTGTAACACTGTTACGACGTTATGAAGCTGAAGGAGATGGCTTTATACACCGTATAGTCACTGGTGACGATTGTTGGATCCACTACTTCCAGCCAGAGACTAAGCGAGCCAGCATGGAGTATCGACATTCATCATCGCCGAAAGCAAAGAAGTTCCGTACAACGCGGTCGGACAGCAAATTGATGTTCACGCTCTTCTGGGACTGTAAAGGCCCAATCCTGGAACATTACATGCTCATGGGACTCACTATCAACAGCGAATCATACTGTGATCCGCTTCAGAACCACTTGAAACCTGCAATCAGGTCAAAACGTCGCGGCTTGCTCAGTTCTGATGTGTTGTTACAGTATGTTAACGCGCGGCCGCCCACAGCTCGTGCGACAGTAAAGAAAATCACGAATCTGCATTTGGAGTGTCTTCCACATCCTGCATATTCACCGGACCTCGCACCGAGTGGTTATCATGTGTTTGGACCCCTCAAAGAGGCACTCGGTTATGGGGACTTTGTTGAAAAGTGATTAAGTGCTTTCATTCCTATTTGTGCATATTCTGTTAATAAAAAAATATTAAAGTTACTTTTTGACTCCACCTCGTAACATGTAACGAATTTAATGATCAATTATTTTAACAACAGGAAAAATGAATATGGGTGATAGATGTGCTGTAGTATAAAGTCTGTCATCATTGAGGTTAAGGTGGGAATTGATTATTGTTACAGAGTTCTTAGAATGCTGGCCTTCTACAAGTATGACTTGCCAGATCTTTGAATGCGGCGCTGCTGTTTTCGTCAATCCGTTTTCTGTGACGAGGGCACATCCCGAGGAATGTTTGCAGGGGGTAACTCTCCTGGTGTCCGTGCTAGTATCTCCACAGGCCCGTCGAACGTAGCCGTCTAGTGTCAACAACAAGCGTCTGAATCACAGATTCGTAGCGTTGAATCGTACCAGAAATGGTCTTGCAAACCCATAGCACAATCAGATCTTGTAGCCTCGTACCACAATCAGATCTCTTAGCCTCGTACCGCAATCTTTAGAAGAAACAAAAGGAACAAACGCCTCTGCGGAGTCTTTGTTTTTCTGATATTAGTCAGGCGCCTTTCCCGCTGTCCGTCCACCAGTTTTTGTCTCTCAGAAAATGTATCTTCCCTGAGTATGCATCATAACTCAGGGAATATGATGAGAAATCACCATTAAATTTTAAGATAATTTAATACAAAAATTTTGTCTGGACAGCGGCGAATGCAATGGCTTGTTCCTGAATGAACATGGTTAAGTTTACATATAACTTCCAAAATGATAATATGAACTATGCACATGCTGGTGTAATCATCACTCACTCCCTGCTCCACTCGGAGTCTGGGGTTACCTCTGCTTTTGGTTCTCTATGAGAACTAGCATGAAGCAATCACCAGCGCTTGCTGTAATGGTGTATGAATATACTATTTTCATATGCTGAGGTTGCCAGCCTCGTATGGACTTTTACAATCAATAGCAAGTACAAACATGTCAAATTCAAATTGTAAAATATATGTTACAGCTTACCCCAATTTGGGAAATACAATCTCCGGGCACAGTTTTAGGATAAACACGGCAACTTGCTTAGATGCCTCGAACACTTGGTCTGGGGTAATTTTAGAATCCTTCTTATGACGGATGCTCTGATTGCTTTGTCTCCAGTCTTTTCCGAACGAATATCTATTTCCTGCTCTCAGTTGATCTAATCCCTGAGCTAGAACTTAGTGGGTAGGGGTTGTATATATTACTTTCACACTCAATGTAAGACATTCTAAGAATATCAAGTCATGCAATGAAACATAACCATATAGGCCTATGGCTATGTTCTTTCCGTTTACTCTTATACACACTGGTGAACCCATCTGCTAACGTATCCCTCAAATCTTGACATCGCTAATCTGTGTCCCCATTCTGGGTTTTATCTATAATTATTATTACCAAAATCATGGCGGAAATGCTTACACAATTCTCACCTCCCCTGATTTCAGTCACCTAACAGATAAATTAGCGACATATCACTGACCACAAAATTTTAATCAGACAAACAATCTGGTCTTCCTTTGTAGTCTGACTCAGTATTGTCGCGATAAGCATTCACCACCGCATGTGTTTATTCTCTATGTCTGCGTAGGGCGGAAATAATTACGTGAAAATGCCACAATCATTTTGACGTTGACCGTATGAAGTCAAATCAAGATCAACAACTTCAGCGATTACAATTAATCCTTAAGGATGGTCAATAAGCCGTGAAATAACACTATTGCATTATGAACAAAGGTCAACCAATGATTGAGGCGTGGCGGGGCACAGGTTTATGTGCGTAAAAGGAAGAAATAAATGGAGAAAGAGTAAACGAAAGAAGAGAAATAGAAGGACAAAACCAAAATGTCGTCACAATGGTGTATGCACTGTACTGTTTTATTCCTGTCGATGGTATTTTTACATTTTAGTTCTTGTTCTGGTTGTTGTGTTGTTCGGGACATCTATCCTGGCACGCATTTAGTATTGCTTTGATTTTTATTTATGTCAATGTAATTATGGCGTTTAAAAATGTTTTTAGTGTATTTGATGCACCCTTTCCCATGTTCTTTAATATATCTCTCTTTACACCTGTGTGTTTGCTTGGCTAGTAGATCTTGGCTTAATTATCTCTTCCCCCCTCAGTCTATTTCTACACCGCTCACTCCCATATAATGTAATGAGTCATATCTCGACGGGTTTATATAAGTAGATTAGAACAACCAAGGAGGTCTGCGGGTAGTTTTGTTTTTGTAATCACAGTATTCCTTTATTTAACCCCTCGACATTTTCCAGCCCCCAATATCTTTGTGCCTCAGATGACAAAAAAATGCTGGTTCAAATAGAATCTTGCAACAACTTAAGCAGCTATGAAGAGACCTGATTTATTAAATGTCAGACTGTGAGGCGATTGACGCACATACAATTTATGGGAAGAGAGTGAAGGTTTATCTATTTGTGATTTACTCTGATCCCAACTTCTGGGTCTTTCCTCTTTATAGTTCATGAGGAAAGAGAGTGAAGGTTTATCTATTTGTGATTTACTCTGATCCCAACTTCTGGTTTTGTCCTCGTTATAGTTCCCGAGGTTCTCTGAGGAGAGAAAGAAAGAACAGGGTTATTGTTCCCTGAGGCATTATCGTAGGAGACGACTCATATGAGGTTGTGCTTGAGACTGGCAACCTCATGTGAAACAAATTGCAACATAAACCACCACTTCAAGAAGAAATCAATGCTTAGATGCAGGATTCCTGCAAGGAGACCAGCTGGAATTGTGGACGCATGCTTCATAAGGATCGAAAGTGCAGAAGATTTCTCGTTCAGTTGATTCCATTATTGCCCCGTGTAGTTCTCATGTGACTTTGATGAGACATAGAACGAATAGGACGACTGGTCCCTCAGGCATGTCGTACCAGGCCACTAATATGAGGTTATGCATGGGGCAGGCAACCTGAATCATGTGACACGCAATTGCTATAGAAACAACTGTTGTTAGAGCATGTTGTTGTTTAACTAAGGCTGCTGAGCTTTTCGCTCTTTTGCAACTAGTACAAAGTTGAACATTCCCCCGGTATTATCTACATTGTAGATCTAGGCTTTTCCTGTGGCTTTTTCTGCCATCCCGAAACATGTTAGGTTGAAGACATGAGCTCCAGTTTCTCCAGCTTGGCTGGCAGTTAAAGGATCGTCACATCTGGTCCTAAGCTAGGAGTAAGAGCGTTGCACACTGTGCATTGCCCGCCATCCAAGGGGGTTCTCCAGCTATGCAGAGCTAAAATACTGTGCTCTGGTTCTGAACTCTCCCAAGGAATTGCCACGTCCTGCACAGAGCCACTTCTCAGCTCCCCCTGCCTATCACTGGGTCCATAGTGATTTCCTCCTGCATTCGGTCAACCAGGTCAATGCTAAAGAATCACGTGTCTGGCTCAAGTAACTCCTCCAATCTTAGTGTGAAATGTTGGGGTCTCAACAAGTTTCACCATAGTGGGAATGACCAGAACTGTGTGAATGATTTCAAAAGTCAATAAGGAAGTAGTTAGCCTCGCAGACAGAGGTTCACTTCCACATATGTATATTGTAGCAATGTGCATAGATAGTGGTCGCATAAATGATGACTCCCGATATGCATGCACGAGCATTTTCAATGCTTGATGCAAGCTTCCTGAAAGGGGGCTAGTTACAGTGGCGTACTAAGGGGGTGCGAAGGGGGTGGTCCGCCCCGGGTGACAGCCAGGAAAGGGGTGCCGTCGGACTCTATTATGATATTACGTACTGTTGAACACATAACTGCAAGTGTGTTTCTTTATAGGGGGAAGGATTCAAAGGTAAGATTCGCCCCGGGTGCTAAATACTTTTGGGACGCTTCTAGCCAGCTACAATGATCGATCTATGCTCCACTAGGAGCGAAAATAAAAATGGTGATGATGATGAATCCTTTATTATATACTGTGAAATACTTTTTATTCACCGCCATTTTAGATCTGTTTATCACTGCTTGTATAACTGTTTGAAACGACGCGCATAAAACAGTATCAAAATAATCAAAGTTCATAGAGAACAGCACTTGATAGTTCTACTTATTTTTGAATCAATTCAAGCTGTTAGATTAGCTACATTCGACATGATCGTGAGAAGAACCTACTTCATACAGTCAGTGTACACAAAGATTCGCGGCACGCTTAGATAGCCGCGACGGCACTCTTGTGTAACGCGACAAACCCTGTGAGGAACATTGGCTTGTAGTCTGGAAAGAATCTTGAAGCTGAAGTACTGCAATCACAAAGTGTTGTAAATGTATCTCTACAATATTCTATAGGTAGTTCTATAGCAGATACTGCTGTAGGGGAGTTTAGAAACTTCACTATACTATGTCCAGCACCGAAACGTGGGGTGACTAGTTCTCTTCCTCGCTGCCTTTTCCTTCCCTTACTCAAAAGCAAAGTCAGGTACCCATTTACAGCTGGGTAGACTGGAGCGTGACGCCACCGTGTTTCGAACCCGGCACCATTGCCGTGAGAGGCCAACGTTCCAACCACTCTGCTAATCGGACGCTCATTCCGTAGTTGCGGTTCTTAATTTGAACAGGACGGCATATGGCGCTCGTGAACGAACAACAACAAAAAAGTAACAAAAAAGTGTACTGAATCAGAAAATGGTCCATTACTAAAAGGTAACGCCCTAAATTCCCGTGATAACCTCCCAAGATCTCACAATGTTTATTATTAGTATTACTAATATGATCATAACAATTTCTCTCGTTTTTTTGTGGAGCATAACACTGTTAGTTTATACTCTACAAAGCAAATTAACTGTAAACCCCTCTTACATAAAAAAGAGATTGCCCTCGATTTAAGAACTCATAAAATGCATACTTGTAAGACACGCCACCCACCTGTAACGCATACCCTATTAATTATATCGCAGGAACAACAAGATAGAGCGAAAGTTTCAACGATTAACAGCATATTTGAGAAACTTGACCCGATATGTTAGTCTAAGATTTNTTAGTCTATGACGAATTAAAATTACGGCACAGGGTGGAAAATATATGCGGAGTCAAAGAGTTAAGTCGCATGGTTTAAAAACATTTTCTCAAAGATAGATTTATACATTGTGAAGAGAAACCATAGTTACTCACTTTCTCAAGTAAAATGGAAAAAATACCAGCAGAAGGCGTATTAATCTAGTCAACTCACGATTACTATCAAATATGAATTTCTCAATTTTCATATATCATAACATTTATTATAAAATGTAAAACATAGTTAAAATTATTTCTTTGCCATTCTTTAGTTATGAATTTTCAAACATTAACCTTTTTCACAAAGTGTCCATTATTGTTGCGAGTTGTATTCTAAAGAAAAGTTTGCACTGTCTTCAACTGTATGAAAAAACACTGATAATTACTCAGAACTCTTATTTATGTGCCTCTAACGACAAGTTTCCCTTTCTTTCTGGCTCACCACATGCCATTAATTTGGAGGATCCCGTTACACGCCCATTTAGGCCCATTGGGAATATGATGTTAGGCCCATATTTTCTTGACCGTCGGCACACTAGGAGTGATGTGGCCAGCATCACGCCGGCCGGCTTAACCTTCCCAGAGTTGCTCTGGTACACAAATCCTGAGGTTGCGTCGACCCTGGAGCCGTTTGCGATCTAAAAATTCCACCTCAACTGGGGATCGAACCATGGACCACCGAGCTAGGAAGCCAGTGCACTAACCACGGCGCTACCGCGGCTCCCACAGGCCATTAATACATAAGTAAAATGATATACAGGGTGGTCATAAAGTCTTTCCCTGATTTCAAATTTTTACGAGATCCTCCAGATGTTAAAAGCATCAAAGCTTGGTATATAAAGTTTACGGACACTGGAAGCGTCGGTGACATGCCCAGAGCAGGTAGGCCTCGTGTGAGTGAAGAAACTGTGGACGCAGTGCGCACGGCGTTTCAACGCAGTCCTCATAAATCAAGCTATCGTGCCTCAAGAGAACTTGCAATCCCTCGAATATTAGTGTTGAAAATCGCAAATGTTGAAATCTACAAATAGCATTAAAAAAACTGTTTTAGTTCTGGAATAATTTCCAACAAACCAAGTGTCTCTGCACAGAATACTTTTTTTTTTAATTTTTGAAATCAGGGAAAGACTTTATGACCACCCTGTATATCTTTTCATTTTATGTAAAAAAAAAAAAAAAAAAAAGACACACACTAAGGCCTCGCTCAAACGTCAAATTAGGCTCAAGAACACCGCCAAAAAGCGAAATTCGCAAATGCATATATAATCCTAATAACACGCTTACAGTATCATATGTTAAGCGTGCAATTGCGTTAGGCCTAAAAAAAATGATACCAAAGTAAAAGGAATATCATCATTATAAAGTACCTTGCCTGTTGGCGTAGGCGATCATGTATCTCCAAAACTTCCTGTCTTCAGTCCTACTGATGATGTTGATTTTTTTTTTTCCTTGCCATGATGTCAAACTGTTCAGAATCTTCTCTCTTTACCTCTTTTTCCTTCTACCTTTCCTGTTGTCACGATATACTCCATCTTCCTTCTTCTCATTACATGCCCAAAGAATTTGGATTGCTTCCTTCTAACCTGAGGAATAAGCTTCCATTACGCGTTGGCCTCTTTCAGCACTTCCTCATTATTCTGGTTAAGCTGTCCGTGGTATTTTTAACATTCTTCTGTAAAACCACATCTCTGTGATCTCTGCTGCTTTTCCTACTTGTTGATTAATTTGTCCATGACTCGCTTTCATAGGTCAGGATTGGTTCTATATAACACTTTATTACTTCTATTTACAAAGAAGTATTGCAAAAAATACTTCTCATGTTACAGAAAATTAATATACAGCATTTAAAGTAGGAGGCGTACAGTTCTAATTTTTATCACTGCTATACTTAGATGAGCACCACAATTGACATAGTGGTTAGAGCTCTGGTCTCTCGCGGCAAAAGGTGTCGGGTTCTAATCACGGTATCGACACGCTCCAATCTACCTAGCTGTAAGTGGGTACCTGACTTTGAGTTAGATAAGGAAAAAGCAGCGAACCAGGGAACTGATCACCCCACCTGTCCATGCTGGACCTAGTATAGTAAAGTTCTCTAACACTTCACTTCCCTACGGCAGTATATGCTATGGGACTACATTTACTTGTATTTTAACCCTTAGATGCCATTGTAATTAATTTTAAAAACAAAATATTATATATAATAAATGTTAAAGGTTTGGGAGTGGCACCGAGCGCATATATGTTTTAAACAGACTGAATTACGGTCAGTAAAATGGCACCCAAAACCATTCTCGCACTCAGGTGCTGAGCGCGTCATGCTGAAAAACACTGAAAGATCAGAACAAGTGCGGAAAATAATGAACATGTATATAATTGAAGACCTCTATATTATCGGAACGCCGAAAAGCGGAGCCCTATTCTTCTATTATCTCCGTTTTCCCATATCTGGCATATTTTGCGAGCTAGAAAATAATGGGGAGCGAGGCTTAGATGCTTTAAAGCGATGCGGGAACCACCTCATGGTTACGAATCCCTATTCTGGTATTACAATCTTCTTCTTCTTCTTTGATCCTTAGCCGCCGGCCGTCAAAGCAGTCAGTGGCCATTACGCCTGGTGGCGTCTTGTAGGGCAACAACAAATTGATTCCACTTTGCTCGGTCGGCGGCCATCCTTCGTACAGTGCCCCAACTCTGGTTCATTCTTTGCATCTCAGCCTCCACAGTCCTCCGCCAAGTTGTTTTTGGTCGGCCTCTCTTTCGTTTTCCTTCAGGGTGTGATAAATTTAACAGTGATACAACGTTAAAATATCTCCAAAGATAAAATATAGGGATAAAAATAATGCGTAAGCTACTAGAAGACATGATCGCCCATGCCGCGGGTCACTACCCGCCATGGAAACTAACTTGTTAGACGCAAAGACAAAACGTTTACCCTTGGAGACGGGAGGGAACGGAGATCAAAAAGAAAAAATATGACTGAACACGTGCTTGAAACTAGCAAGGCTAAAAAGACGCAATTGGTGGGGAAAGGAAAAAAATTCACGTCCACAAGTTGACACAATGTAAAGAAATGGACAAAAGGGACCTTAGCTATTATACGCAACAGTCATTTCTTGGACGCTTTTGCGATACTTAGTCCTTTTATTTGAATTCAGCGGCAAACGCATTATAGAAGATGCTCGAACATATTTCAAAAAAACAACTAACCTTGAAAAAGTAACTTTTTCTTAATAATAATGTTAGGAATATAAAACCTAGCTAGTCTGATAGCCCATTTTGAGTAGAGAAATAATATGCTTTCATTTATACAGACGGATAGATAATAATGAAGATATTGACAAAAGACTGTGTTGTTCATAACAGACGAGCGACTGCACTGTTAAAAAAATGTCACTAATTTTCAAAAATTACGGCCTTGAGACCCAAGTGCTAAAATCTAGTTGGAATGAAAGAGAGGGGGGAATAGTGGAAAATTGTGGCTAAAAATAACTTTAGAGACCGATTCGTGTAAAAAGGCATGTAGAACCAAGCGTGTTTTTTATGAAAAAGCAAGTAGAGACAGACGGACCAACAGACAATAATACATACTTGACTGAGGTATGACTGAATTGACTTTTGGTAGGAGGTTTGAAATTTGAAAGGGGGAAGTCGGTGATTGGCCACCGATAATCATATTATCAGCGCACAGACGCGCATTTTAGCCATTCAACATAAATTGTCCATTAGTAGACACAGTAATTCTTCAGTGGTGTAGTTCCCAGAAGCTAATTGCCATATTTAGAGGGACGCCATACTAGAGCCAGCAGCTTAGCTGAGTTTTGCTAGAATATAACTGTGTTCTCTATTCATAATTCTGGTAAGAACGAAAGTATTTCTTTGTATATTTTAATATTGTTTAATGTTTCGAGTGATTTGATACTGCCATATCAAAATCTATCCCTTACAACAAGTAAGGATTCGCTCTAGATCCCCAGCCCAAGTTCAGGATCTAGAGACAAACAAAATACATAAACGCCAGCAAGGATTATGAAGGGCGGATCAAGTGTTGAGATCAGTGGAACATATCACCTATCTTATTCAATAGCAGGAAGCTAATGAACATATTTCAGAATATGTAGTCTTGGGGAACCAGTACTATGTGAAACCAATTTGGTAAGATGTGCTGTATGGTCAGAGAGATCTGACCCCGTCTATGTGGTGTTGTTGTGTAGTGTTGTGTGCAGAAGTGGCTCAGGAGGTAGAGTTCTGACACATGACCCAATACTTTTGTTGCAGAAGTGTGAGTTCTGTTTGGCACCAAAGTGGTGTCAAATGCTGTGTTGATAAATACAAGTGTGGACCAGTGAAGTCTAGTGTTTTGTCAGAGCAGCCTTATATTGCCCCCAAGCACGGAGAGGTGGGGCCACCAGATTCCAGCACCAGAACTACTCAATCAAGATACGTGAGCGTCTGGCCTGCTGGACCTTCACCAACTTATTTAATAACTAACACACCAACTATATTACCATCACTAGAACCCACAAAAAATTTGGGAAATAAAATTTGTATTACTCCCATCAGTGAAGGGACAATGTTTGGTAGTCATAGACAGGGAGTGATGATATCACCCCAACAGCTCATCTAGAAATAAGTTCTCCTGGGACTATCTTAAGATAATTACTATTAACCAGTCATTTGAAATACATATGTACACATTTTCTATTTTATTATGACATATATTCATGCATTTCATTCATAATTTCAAAACCTTTCATATGTTCTGACCAAAATAAAACCTTGGTTCAGAACAAATAAACTTAAAGAAAATTTAATATCAAAAATTTAAACAGCTTGAGTTAGTTCAGTGTGTTATAAATTTTATTATTATTATTAGACTTATTAACTATCTGTGTGTGTGTGTATGTAATCTACCACAACACATTACATATCAGTACCCTAGATTTTAACGTAGCCACATTCATTAGTAAAAAAGATATGTGTGAGGTCGTAAGTGGTAGCAAGAAGGGCCTTCTGTAAATTCACAGCTACATTTATCTCAGGAGCCTTCACAGCTGACCTCATGCATCACACTAGGTAATATCACAACCATACAGTACCATCAAATCCACTACACAGGGGTCCATAGCATAGCTGTTCTTGTGATGGCATCGGGGTCTCTTCTGAGGACATGGCCAACCCAGCTCCAGCGTCTGTAAGCTATGATGGTGTGCATGTCCTCTTGCTTGCTCCGAGTAAGCAGATCTTGGTTGGTGATGGTATTCGGCCAAAAGATTCGGAGAATTTTTCTTAGGCATGTTGTGTGAAAAGAGGACAATTTCGACATTTCCTTCTCTGTAACTCTCCAGCTCTCCGCGCCATAGAGAAGCACAGAAAGCACACAGCTCTGATATAATCCTAATTTTGTGCTTGTGCTGTACTGAGAGGACTTCCAGATGTTGTTTAGACTAAAAAAGGCTGTTCTTGCTTTGTTCATTCTGTTGTTGATGTCTCTGCTTGCTCCGCCGTCTGGTGTTACTATGCATCCTAGGTATGTGAAGGCATCTGTCTGTTCTAGTTGCTGATTCCTTACTGATATGGGCTCAGGGTTGCTCACATTAAACGTCATGACCTCTGTCTTCTTCAGGTTGATGTTCAAGCCCACCTGCTGGCTATACTTATTAAGTCTATCCGTTTTTTCCTGGATGTGTTCATGTGAATGTGCTAGCAGTGCAATGTTATCTGCATATTCCAGATCTTCCAATGTAGAAAATGTAGTCCATCTTATTCCTCTTGGACTGCCCTCTGTTGTCTGGCGCATCACCCAGTCTATGACTGTTAAAAATAGAGTGGTTGATAAGGGGCATCCCTGTCGTACTCCTGTCTTCACTTCAAAGGTTAGGTTGCTCTGCCCAATGCTACACGTAAAGTTGGCATAAAGGCTTTTTATGATTGACACTATGCAGCTTGGAATTCCATAAGCCCTCAGTATTTTCCATAAACTGTCCCTATGTATACTGTCAAAAGCCTTTTCGAAATCAACGAAATTAATGTACAGCTGTCTTTGCCATTCTGAGCACTGCTCTATAATGTTTCTGAGGGTAAATATATGATCTACACATCTTCTGTTCTTTCTAAATCCTGCTTGTTCTTTCCTCAGTTTGTGGTCTACTGCTTTTGAGATTCTCTGTATAATTATCCTGCCTAGTATTTTGCTGGGAACTGAGAGAAGAGTTATTCCTCTCCAATTATTGCAGTCTGCAAGATCTCCCTTCTTGGACAATTTGACAATTATTCCTTTGTTCCACTCTGATGGTGTTGTCCCGGTTTTCCAGACTTGTGCAAATAGTGGTTCTAATAGTTCTGCTGCTAGCGCTGGGTCTGTCTTAAATAGCTCTGCATTTAAGTTATCATGACCGGTATTACAATCATAATTACTTAAACAGACTCTCCACGAAACTCTCTTGATCCCTGAATGTGCCATAGATGTAGGTTTTCATGAAGATTGAAACTGGCATATATGCAGTAGACCTTATGTTATTTTGCTTCAGATTATTAACAAATGCTTATTGGCAAAAAACACGAATTATAACATTCTCGACTAAAACCAGCTTTACGGTTTCTTCCTAACTTTGAGGATAGTTTGGCCTGTACACCTATTTTTACTTCTCAGTGCTGAGGCGGTCGTGCCAAATTGAGGTTTGTATTTATTTATTTTCTCTTAAGTGTTTTGCCTCGTTTTAGAGAGGCGCGTCCCGTTCAACCTAGACACAAAGTCGTTTACTACAATAAAAGTAGTCCCACGGCAGAATTGATGTAGGGGAGTAAGTGTTTGAGACGTCACCTTACTAGGTTCACTTTTGTGAGGTGGGTTGACCAGTTCCCTTTCTCGCTGCTTTTGCCTTTCCTAACTCAACAGCGGGGCCAGGTACTTATTTACAGCTTATAAGACTGGAGCGTGGCGCTGTGGCAAAGTGACTGTTATTTTTATTTTCAACCCGCCCGTTCCTTTTTTATTTTTAAGGTTGTTTCTTTTTTCTCTTCTATTTTTAACAGGTTTTCTGACTTTTAGATGTTTTCATTTCTTGTCACGGTTCTAGTATTGTAGGATCAACACCACTAACCCTTCTCTTTTTGGGGATTGATGTAAATCCCTACAGGTGTGGCACTGTGGGCTAGAGAGTCATTCTTGTTGATAGACGGTCAGATAAATTTACGTAACATTGCATACATTTTTCAGTGGGCAGGTTCGTTCGTCTACTATATTGCTTTTATACCTTGTTCAACCAAAGCAGTTATAATTGGAGTATATTGTGCGTTAGGTTCTTCTATGCTAGCCGGTTGTTAGTCCTGAACAGGACTGGTCCTAAAAAAGACCACTAGCTGACTGTCTAGATTCCTCTTCCTTGTTTGTCTGTTCGTGGTGCTGTGACGTGTTCCATAGTGTTTTTCATTTTCTGCTTCACTATCTGGCTTGTGTGGTATTGTTTGTTTTTGCCCTCCTCGTTTTTTTATTCTTGTGTCTTCCTTTTCTCCTGTATCTGAAATAGCGCTTTTTCTATTATTGATAGCAGTAGCTTTTCTAGCGTTTCCTCAATTACTTCTTCGTCTGATTGGTCGTTCGTTTTAGTTTCTCGTGTGTTGTTAGATGTAATTTCCTCAATGGCTATTCTGTCTGCTTTTATTCTTTTGAGTATTTCTGCGTTTTCTTCTTTCAGCTATGTCAGCTTCTTGACATCTGTTTCTATTTGTTGCTGGATTCTTTTCATGTCGTCCATCATATGCCTAATGCTCTGCAGATCTATTACATCTCCTCCACTGTCAGATTGATCTTCGGGAGTCTGCCTGCTTTTGTTCTGGACCTGGAGTTTCAGTTTCATGTCTTTAACTTCCGCTGTCAGCTGATGTAGCTGTCTTCTATCTATCGTGCGCTGTTTGTCTGCAACATCCGCAGCCACTCTGTGTTTTGCCTCTTTGAAAGGGATGTTTTTGGACACAGCTTCCTTCAGGATGCTCTTAGTTTCATGAAACACAGGACAGCCTCTGTACCTTGCCCCGTGGTTTCCGTGGCAGTTTGCACAGGTACGGTTTGCATTCATGGCCTTGTAATTGAGATCCTCCATCGCCTTGGGACAGTCGCGATATATCCCGCACTATACCGGCAAACTGTATCTCTTCTGCACGTTTTCTTTGTGTGGGAAAACTGCTGGCAGTTAGAGCACTGCATGACCGGAGGGATATATGCTTCTGTCCTTTTTGAAGTAGTTTGGAACGTCAGTCTCTCAGGTCTTGTCGATCCTTCAATAGTTATTACAATCAGATTTGTATCTTTCTTGTCCCAGGTTTTTAGCCTTTCGACCTGCGTGATTTTGACATCTGCTTTTTTGTAGGTAGCTGTGAACCTTACTCGCGGGCCATCTGGTATCAACCCTTCTTATGACCAACTTCTTTGTTGTCTTGGATGTTTCCACCACTACTTTTATCTGGTGGTGCAGCTGGACTTCTTTTGGACCGGACTCCAGTTCGATCATTAGCGAAGTGGTTGTTTCAGTGTTGTTGAGGGAAAGCACGACTCCCTTTTCGTGCCTCCCTACTTTAGCGATGCCTCTCCTGCCAGTTATTACCTCGAGGATACCGATCACTTTATCGTCGGGTAGGGCCCTGAGTGAGGCCTCACCTCCAGACATCTGGGTGATCTTAACGATCCTCTCCTGTATTGTGAGGCCTCACCTCCAGACATCTGGGTGATCGTAACGATCCTCTCCTGTATTGTATCTGTGTTGTTTGTCTTGTTAGTCTTTACCCTTTGTTCCCTTCTCCGGTCTTGATTAGAACAAGAATCGTGTTTCTGTTCGTTGTTAGAAGGAGCCTTTTCTTGCGCCAGAGCTTTTGAGTTGTTATCATTGTTGTTTTGTCCGGACTAGGTCTAGTCGTTTGCGTCTCGAGGTTTTCGTCGGCTTGCACGTCACGAGCTACTTCTATTACTGTTTTTTGTAGAGAGAGCCTAAGGAACTCGTCTCAGTCTTGAATTCTGCGTAGTGCATCTATTAGTGTCTCCGCGGTATTTTCTGTGTCTTCCTCTTGTGCATGTATCTGTCTGTGCTGAAGAGCTGTCTCTTCCACCTCCTTCTTAGTGTTTGAAGATGGGTCGGCTGTTCTTTCCGGGTGGCTGTTTTTGATTTTGTTATTCTCCTGGTTGTTGTTCAGCGCTGGTGGGCTGGTGTATACTTTACTCTTCTTGGCGATTGTTTTATTTCTGACCATTTTGACTATATTGCCATCGGTGGAGGTTTCCGTAGGTCTGTGATCGTCCTTCGGTTACCGGACAGAGTGATGTGTGCGGGCAGGCGGGCTTCGTAAAGAATTTATTCTTTTATCTCCCCCCCCCCTTTTCCGTTCGCTCGTGGATTGGTAGTGTTACGATTCGTCAGATGTTAAGAAAATGTTATGATATTTAACGGGAAGCTCTTACGATTGGTTTCGATTATAATTTATGTAACAGTCATGAGATTACGTCGAAGTGGGGTAGATGCGGTTTTTGGGAGATAATTCTAGATCTATGACTCATAGCGTCTGTCTTGCATCAGAAAATTGACACTATATATACAGGGCCCGATCTGTTAGTCGGGGCTCACAGTCCTGGATTATTATTGCCGTGAATAGTGTCAGACATAAACTCAGTCTGCTCGGTTAGTGGATATTCTTAAAGTCTGGGTATGTACGTAGACTAAACTTAGTGTTATGTAGGAATTTTAGCTAAAGGATTTTAGCAAGTCAGAGTAAGCTTTCTTCTGGGATTTAATTTTAATTTTAGTCAATAGTTTGCCATCAATTACCTGACTTCTACCAGTGGTAATCATACGAAGTATAGCCAGTGAAGTTCTGTGTAAAAAGTTTGATGATATTATTTATTAATATATATCTATATGAATTTAGGACCTGCGGATGGTGTAGTACGGTGTAATATATTAAGAGTACCATACTATGTTACGATAACTTTGGAGATAATAGTGGATGAACTCGGAAGTTTTGTTTAACTAAAGTGGCCATGGGTATTTAAGTTAGTTGCTGAAGGATACGGGTGGTGAAGGGTGTTTAGTATTATGATATGGTGTATGCAGTTGTGTGTAAATATTTGAGCTTTTTTGATAACCTTCAATGGGCTGCCTTTATTATAAGAATAGTGCTGGGGAATTATTTAGTAAAAGTTATACTATCGGGATACAGCGAAGCGGTGTGCCGCGTATCTGCCTAGGTCACGAGCTGGCCTCAGAAGCAATCAGGTCAGCCCACGTCTGTGTTAAGCGTAAGAGACAGGCTGTTGTCGGTGGAAGAGAGGGGAAGGGGTGAGCTGTTAAGTCTGACCCGAGTGCAGAAATAGGGTAGAGCATGATGACTTGTATTAAGTGGAGTTTTATCATGGTATGGGAAAGCGGGGTGTTTGTAAATCTTTGTTGTTAATGTATTTGAATTATGGTTTTGTGAATTGGTGTATATAAGTTGTTATTTTGTTTTACAGCGATTTAAGGCGTTGTAGGTAACCCTAAGCCTGCAACTGACTTTGCCTTCTCGGAGAGGGAGGCAAGAGACATCAGTGTAATTGAAAAACTGGGTACGCGCAAAATAACGGGCCCCCCTAGTTACGTCTGCAAGACGGAGAGGCATTGGGAATTCTCCTGACGTGAGGAAACATATACCTCAGCGTGGAATTGATAAGAAATTGGAGCGTTTGACTCCTACGGCCCAATACACAACAGGCTACGTTGCCTGGTATTGTTTACGTACTGCCACAATAAAGCAGTAAGCCAAAACCCGAAGCGATTTAAATCGTCGTTTGTATGAAGAATTGAGTGCCATCATCAATGCTAGATCTACAGCCAGATGCAAATATATATATAGTCACCAAGTGCCGCTTCATCAGTTATTCTGGAGAGGAGATAGGGAGATCATACCTCTCTAAATGCTAACGGGAGTAGGTACCTGACGAAGGGTAACGCATCTGAGCCTCAGACGAAGGCGATAGCGTCCTGAAGACACTGAACTGGAGTAGAGGGGAGATTGTGGAGTTAGTTGTTTCTCCAGGAACTGTAGACTTAGATAGATAATACTTAGAGGGGAGCCTCTGAGGTAGTTCTGCAGAATTCAGTGGAGTAGGATTTAGTGGTGTATAAGTTAGTTGTGTAAGACCGCCAGGAGTGCCTTTGAGACATTTTAGTCAGATTAGTTAATAAGTCTTCCCCTGACCGGTTAAACGCAACGGAGTGAAAATTAGTGGAGAGTAGGCTTGTGGTGTGTGGGACTCCAGTGTATTTAGTTAGTAATAGTAGTGTTCAGGTGGTGGTGACTCTTACTTAGAGATCCCTTGCCCGTTATATTTCTTTAACCTTAGTTGTTTTTCGTGTAGATGTGGAAGAAAGCGTGGTAATTTGATAATTGTGTCATTCATTGAATTGTTCTTTTTTCAGGTTGTGTGAACTCGCACGTTATTGTTCTTTTTTTCGCTGTAGTAAAGATTTTTGTTTTGTTTTAATAAACTATTAAATGTGCACTGGATCAGTTTGTATTTCACTATACCGTACTTGTAATCTTTAACTGTAAAGGTGTGTCTGTGGCTAGTAATTAGTTTAAACCTTATCTTAGCTGAGCAAGAGGTGGTGAGACAGTAGCTATAAAACAAGTCACATGTGGTGAGGGAGAGTCAATCTAGGTTCTCACCCTTGAAGCTATAAGTCTCATCCTCCACAGTCACTTTAATTCTCATCTTAATCTATCTTCTCAGACTTTCCTCAAAACTGGTGTCTTGTCTCTTTACTCAGACATACTCTTAATTAAGTCATTTCGTGACAATCGCTACCATCATCTTTCGATATGGAACCTTGATAGCTGGAACCATATACCGCAGTTATGCAGGTGTCGTGAGAATGACCTCGGCCAATGAAGCACTTAAAAAAAAAACATTTATAAGGGAAGTGTGTCAGTGCGAAGACGATGTGTGAGGAAGAATAAGAATTCGTGTGTAATGTTATCGCACTCTCTCTGACCTACTTTCACACGCGTTCCGCAGTCACAGAAAAACTCTCTTGATGACAGGATCCCACTTTTATTAATGAAATCCTATCAGGTAGCATATGAATCATACAGAAAACAATGTTGTCCACAAGTTTACTTTGTAGGTAATTCTTATGCAACACCATATAACCAAGCTATTTAGGTATTCTCTACGTAACACCATATAACCCAGCACAGACTGCTGGATTCTCTCTATGTCGTTAGTTCTCTTAGCACAGACGCAACATATGCGATATCAAATCCTCTACCTCACTGGTGTATTTTACCGAGGATGCAGACCGCACAAGAAGACGATCTGACTTCTTTTCAACTCTGACTCGACTCTCTGTTTCAGTTTAAATTTACATATCTACTCCTGTTCCACATGATAGCCACGTCAAAATGACAGGCAAAGCTCCGCCTATCCCTCTAGGGAGCAAATCAGTTTGGATGACATGAGATTACATCTTAGTAAAGATTATCTTCCTAATCGTCTACAACTCAAGGTCCGCCAACTAGTGGTAACAGTCCCACGATATCTGTTGCCCGATTCACACTTCTTACGGTTTTGTGCTCAACAAGATGTGTTATCAGACAGCGCCAGGATGTCTAACAACCGAGGGCTATCTCCCATTACATCTTCTGCGTCTCACACGTTTGTCTTCTTCACGGATGGCAAAGGTGTGTTTCATTTAGATCGCCCATTCCCGTGTGAGAATGCCAGCATGAGCACAAATATGCACCGTAGACCAGATAGAAAATTAATTACGCCGTCTAAAATTACATCTTTCTGGCCATACGGTCACAGAAGGATAGCTACAGTGGCTGTGCGTCCATTCGCGATTTACTTTCACATGAAGGCGATGACGCCGTTTGGATGATCCTTGGTTCGATTTCCAGTAAGCTTATCACTTTTATTTCTTTTCTGTTCAGCTACTTTCACTGTAAAGAGTATCTGTTAATTACCTATATTTGTTTACTTCACACAGGGCTCACGTTTCCTTCTTTATTTAATGCCTAATTTCCACGACATGGAGAGGTCGTAAGTAAAATTTTAGAAACAGTAACCACCCTTGCTTGTATACTTCAAATGGGTCTCTGAGAAGACAGAGAAATAATAGGAAAAATGATCCCTCATGCATGTAATAATAGGCGAATAATATGAGAAGGAGGCGAGTTTGGTCCTATTTACCCTGATCATGGCTTCTTGTTTGCTCATCAGTCTGTGTAGATTGAATGTTAATTCCTGATCAGATGAAGCTGCGCACTTCTTCAATGGTCTGATACTTGATATTGCCTGTTATCATTTTCTGTGTTGAATTTACTTTTGTGTGTAGCGTTATTGATGCTGCTACAGCTGTTACTACGTTTTGTCTCTTTCCTGTTTATCTTGCTGCTCGTGTGCTAGAAGACAGCTCATCTTTAAAATTAGGAACCTGCGGTTTGTCATATCCAGTGCATTCTTGTTTTCTTTATTTGGACATGGATCCTAATATAATCGACGCACGCTGTGTCTATGTTGAACTGGACGTCCCTTGCCATATCGAGCCACCGTTTTTTTTTAATTTTCTTTCCTTCGTTTGCCTGTATCATTGTCCAGTCCATTATCATGATAAAGATCTTTGGTAAAAGCAAACATTCTTGTCTATTTGAAAAGGTTACGAAATATATTTTAAACCGTTCTAGCGGTGGCCTGTTCGTAGAATTCTTGAATGGATTGGTCTGTTTTTCGGGTTTACTGTATTGTCTCAGTGTTTTCCATAGAACTGTGCAGTCTGAGCTATCAAATGTTTTTTTTCCCTTCAAAGTCCACATAGTTGATGTCTTGTCTGACCATAATGTTTATGTGGTAGTTACCGATGTAAGGGACATAATCGAGTTAAATACAGTCTAAAAAGTTAAAGCAGTAAGCAGAAGGTCAAATCACGGGTACTTGAACCTGGGACACTGTATTGATCACGAGATGACCTGATGCCGCCCGCTGCCACATGTATTGTAAACGGTTATGGCAAAGTTTTTTAAACAGTTCTACTGGTGGCTTCATATAATTCTTGAATTATTTTATCTTTTTTTCAGGTATACCATATTGTCTGAGTGTTTTCCATTGTTCCATATTACTGTGTGGTCTATACTGTCAAATGCGTTTTTCAAAGCCCACAAAGTTGATGTGTAGGGCAAACATTCTTGTCTGACCATAATGGCTTTTGTAAAAGATTGACATTTTTAAAACAGTTCAACTGGTGGTTTCTTCATAAACCTCTTGAATGATTGTCTGTTGTTATTTGTTTGCGTTCGCTCGACAATATCTCACTCTTACATGCTGGACGTTTTTGAACAAATAAAGATGGGAAACCCGAGGCCTGTAAACAGTAAATAAATAAATATTACACAAATAAAGGAATGTTTCAGGCAGTCGTGAGAAATAAAGATGTAGAAAACTAACCATAAGCAGTATTCTCGAGGGCCGACTTAATCCATCCCAGCTGGTGATGCGCCCTGAGTCAAGACAGAGGAAGCAGCCCCTGCCATCCGCTGAAACCCTACTAGAATTACTTGCTATGCTGGTCCTGAAGTGCTGGGACAGATTGAACCACCTGGCAACAAGACAACAAAAATGTAGCAGCTACGCCAAATCTCAGATGAGTAGTGTAAACACTAAGCAGAACGAGTACAGAATAGCTAATTCGATCCACATGATGTTAAATTTATTCTGACATTTTCAGAACCATTGATAAATTAGTGAACAGAGCTTTTAGTTGTAAATTTTTGAACATATGTGAGAATCTATCATCATTTCTGTAAATTTGAAATATGTGAGAATCTATCTTCATTTTTGTAAACTTTACATAACAGAGTCTGTTGTTATTTATCTTGTAATATTTAATTGGGTTATATAGTTTTTAGTAATTAAAATCTACACCTGGGGGCAGAGCCGTAATTGAATAAACACTATTGGGTCGGGAAATTGTTAATAAGGCTGGGCACCAAATCTCTTTCTCAACTTTATGTACCTTACATAGTCCTTTGTAGGATTTATGAGAAAGAATTTATGTCTAGAAAATATCCTGTTTAGTTTCACCAGAATTCTCTTTTAAGTAAGGTTTCTAGTGGACTAGTCCCGAGGAGAGACAGTGCATTCAACCTGGTGTCTGAAAGATTATCCTCTAGATATTATCTTTTACCGTTTTCATACAATCTGTCACTCTACCTCAAAATTATGCGTCACATATACGTACTTTGCAAGCTTTTGCACCAGAGGTGGAGCATTCTGAAGTCCATCTTCTTTTTCGCTCTTTATGGAGAATGGAGCTACCACTGTAGATGGCCTCCTTGCAGGAAAGCTAAGTTAAAGAACATACTCTTGCAGTGGGGGTTTCTGTAACAATCTTTTTTACATCATGAGTTTGCCAGCCCCATTCATATTTATTCACCTTCTTTCTTTGTCTCCTAGAGACACCTGGGAACCATACGGGTTGTGGCCGTAAAGCAGACGGGTAATAATTGAGAGAGTGTTGTATTTTCGGATAGTTCGTTTCACTACCCGACAGTCAGTTAGATCATGTAGAGTTAATTTTTACCAGTTAATGATTCTCCACTGTGCTGACGAATACATAGGATGATGATGATGAATTACATTCAGATGTATCGACTTCACGCTAACATCAGCTGAACCAAATCAAGCTTTATTTACATAAACAGTCAAATTCAACCCAACACTGGGTGGCCGACCTTCACTTGGTGGCACCTTTCTACTATAATGACTGCTGTACATAATGATACTGGCATTTTCCTTTCTCTCCTTTATATCGTCTGTCACTACTTCTTGCTTTGCAGCTGTTATGTCAGTGGTTAGACTCTGTTCGAGTCGCTTGGGGTATCTATATTTAGGCTGGTCTAATACCAGGGCTGACAGTTTATACCAAATCTCTGACTCCTAATATTCTCTACAATCTCTTATCTTCTGTGCTGTATAAAAGTTCACCTTATTCTACACGATTGAATATTTACTTGCTAGTTTTGACATACCTGTAAATTCTTGCCTTGGGCTGACCATCAGCAATACTTGACAGGCAACATTGCCTTTCTTGCTCCATGAATAACTAAACACCATAGCAGAAACCTGCACCTACATCTATCAAAGTGGCTACATGGAACGGCTTGATGGCTGGACAACATAGTTTTCTGCACAACACAGAAGTCAACCACCACCAGTGGCCTATTCGCCCTAGTGCTCCATCCAAGCTGGCGTTCACCACTACACAAAAGTTTAATACAGCGATAACTTTCTTTTTTTTTTTTAATAAAAACCTTTATTGGGTTCTGATCATACATACATACCCCACCCCCCCCCCCCCCCCCCCCCCCCCCCCCCCCCCCCACCCCCCCCCCCCCCCCCACACACACCCACCCCCACACCACCCCCACCCCCCCCCCCCCCCCCCCCCCCCCCCCCCCCCCCCCCCCCCCCCCCCACACACACACCCACCCCCCCCCCCACACACACACACCCACACACACACACACACACACACCCCCCACACACACCCACCACAACAAACACAACACCCCAAACAACCCACCCCCCACACACACCAAACCACACCACACAAACACACACACACAAAAACCCACAAACACACAACCACACACCCACAACAGACACACCCACAAACACACACACAAACAACACAACACAACAAAACAAACACAAACCCACAACAAACAAACATACAACACAACACCCACCCAAAAACACAAACAACAAACCCACAACAACACAAACAACCCCCAACACACACCCCACACACACAAAAAAACAACCACACACACAACACACACACACACACACACACACACACACACACACACACACACACACACACACACACACACACACACACACAGACACACACAGACACACACACAGACACACACAGAGACACACAGACGCACAGACACACAGACAGACACACACACACACGCACGCGCACACGCACACACTCGCACACGCCCATACGCACCCACGCCCCCACACACCCACGCACCCACATCCACACACATACATACATACATACATACATACATACATACATACATACATACATACATACATACATACATACATACATACATACATACATACATACATACATACATACATACATACATACATACATACATACATTACATCCATACATACATACATACATACATACATACATACATACATACATACATACATACATACATACATACATACATACATACATACATACATACATACATACATACATACATACATACATACATACATACATACATACACACACACACACACACACACACACACAATCAAACACACATACATACATATATATAGAGAGAGAGACGATACGTCAAGGCCTAAAATGGCACCCCCTGCAGACCCAAGTAGAACAGTCCCAATTAAGATGGTTTGGCCATGTCTGCAGAATGGGAGAAGATCGGTTACCACGACAAGCATGGGAAACAAAGAGCCAGGGATCCAGACCTCCAGGACGACCGAGAGTCCGCTGAGAGGACAACATTAGACAATCTTTGAAGGACCGAGGACTGGAATGGAACCAGGCCAGGAAGAAGACAGCTGATAGAATAGTCTGGCGCTCTCTCTTCCAAATCTCTACACCTCACGTAGAAGGGTGTTTTGCGTGCGTATATTTGTGCAAATATTTTGTGGTCATACTGTGTACCGTCATGTAGTGCCCTGTTTCTACAAGTCCATACTAGATATCTAAATTCTGCTAATAGAGTTAGTAGTTCAAGTTCTGTCTCGGTATCTTAGGTAGTGATTTCAGCATAACAAACAGGTTATCTTACTTCGCTACTTCGCGTTCCAAATCAGATTGCCTTTATCTCATTCCCGATTTAACATTCCCCCGTTCTCTGCTAAAATGTGTTCACCTTCGCAACACATTCTCGTGCGTGTTTATTTTGATCATTCACCAAAACCTTTCAAGGCAAGTAATTTAAAGTCGTCTCCCTTTGCTGATTAAGCTCAAAACCCATACAATCGTCTTTAACCTTATTACTAAAACATTACTATGCAAATCAGTTACACCATAATGGATAACTCACATGAAATACCAATCACTACAGTGACACAGTTTGTCATTGGGTCTTCTTGTGTTGGGACATGTGGTCTTGACCAGGGCCGGGTTTGGGCGGGGATAATGCGACCTCATGCGAGGAAAAAAATATGCGACCTCAAGCGAGGAAAAAAAAAAAAAAAAAAAATTGGGCGGGGATAATGCGACCTCATGCGAGGAAAAAATATGCGACCTCAAGCGAGGAAAAAAAAAAAAAAAAAAAAATTGGGCGGGGATAATGCGACCTCATGCGAGGAAAAAAATATGCGACCTCAAGCGAGGAAAAAAAAAAAAAAAAAAAATTGGGCGGGGACAATGCGACCTCATGCGAGGAAAAAAAAAAAATTGTAAATGTCCACGGAATGTGGATAAAGATGTGTTAAAGAACAAAAAAAAAAAAAAAGAGATACGTTTTTTCTTTTTTAGTAATAGACACTTGGTGCGTATTCAGATCCTTGGCAACTGAGTGCAACCTTATAGCTGTACTACATGGTCGAGTTTCTTCTTCTTCTTCTTCTTCGTTCGCTGCCAAACTACTACATCAACCTCCCTTATAAAGCTGGAATTCTGTCTCAGGCTTCTCTCGTCACCATACCGTTTCTCTTTCAACTGGGTTGGAGAAGACCAGGCTGCCACCATGACACATATCTGTCCGTCCAATTTTCAGTTTAATTGTACAGATGTTATCTGAGTCTGAAATGCACGGTTCTTAGTCTGAAAATTATCACTTGAGGGTTGAGTTATGCGTGCCCTCTCCTCATCGCGTGGTGAACCGTATTTATTGGTAATTGGTGTGTTCGAATTTATGCAGTTTTTTTTTTTTTTTTTACCCTAGCTGTCAACTAATTTTTCTCTCTCGTTGTCTTAGTGCATAGCATGTCGTTCGACTGCTGGTAAAATAATTTTATTAGCAAATACTTGTTACAGTTTTTTTTAATCTATTCACACTAACTTCAGACTCCATCTGTCACGTCACAGCTTCCCAAGGAGCAAAGACCTTCAACAAACGTGTGCAAAGTCCTTGTATCTCACGCCATCAGCTCAAGATGTCTGCATATTTTGTTCTCATTCCTTTAATTTATGTCTCCACTTTTTTATATATATTTGTGATTTTTAGGACTCACGCTGCTTCATTTGCCATGCGGATTCCAGAAAAAGGACAGTCTTCTAATGCTATCAGCAGGTGTCATCGTTGTGTGGGCCATATCCATCACCACCATCTTCTTCTCATCTCTTGTTTCATTGACGCTAGTCTGGTTTGTTGTTATCAGTTCCACGTTTGTGGTTTGTCGTACCATTTAGGTCCTTCTAGTCTACGTGACAGCGGCCGTAGGGAGTGTCCGATAGGCAAGACGGTTAGAGCTCTTTCTCCTCACGACACAGTTACCGGATTACTTACTTACTTACTTAGTCGATCCTCTTCAACCTTGGGATGCAGAGGTTTATTTTTTAAAGTGAGAGAGAGAAGGGGCAGTTACAGTATTACGGGAACGAAACCTGGCAGCGTCACGCTCCAGTTTACCCAGCTGTAAAGGGTTGCCTGACTCTCCTCTTCAGTTAGGGAAGCAAAAGGCAGCGAAGATGGGAAGTGGTCACCCCCACCTGATAAAACAGGACCTAGTATGGTGAAGTCTCTATCATTTCTTCCCCTACGGTCGTTTATGTAATGGAATTATCTTGATCCTTACCTTCATAGCCTCGGAGGTGTAAATTTGACTGTTTATTATGACCAGAATTGTTTGTTACTTGGTATTGTTTTGCTGCCGTTTGTGCGCTTTGAGAATGTACAATAATCATTTTTTCTTGCACGCTACAATAATAGGATACGATAATCAAGGACGAAACAGGGACAAAAACATAAGAACAATTTTTTTTTTCGTAGAGGCATCAAAAACACAGCTGCACGCAAGTTACGCCTATGATAACATATGTTGTTATGACATTACCTTAGGTCATTCGCCTCTTATATTTATACATACGGCGCCATGTTATTCAACGGCTAGCCAAAATAAAATTTATATTCATAAAAAATATTGTTCTGTCTTGCTGCAGCCCTGTTTTTATACGTAGTGATCCAAAATTTAAAATAAAAATTATGTATTCGGTTTTCATATTTATATAACTAGGGCTGCTGGGCTTCTCGCTCTTTTGCAGCCAATTCCAAGTTGAAGACTCCTTGGTATTATCTGCACCAGTGGTATTCAACCTGGGGTACAAGAAGACATCTAAGGGGGTACGTGAACAAAAATCTGCCAATGCACTGTCGGAAGGTTTTTTTTATTCTAAGTAAATTACTTATTGTTTAATTATTAAAAAATATTAAACTTTAAATGTATTAAACTTTAATTTATTATATTGGATGTAAATTATGTAATTTATTTTAAATGCTTGCCCTATGCCCTAGAATTTTATTTATGTACTGGTGTAAAAGCCCGTCATAAGACGGGAATTAAATTCAAAAGCACCAATACCTAACGGTAATTTTACTTGTTCAAAAGTATTTGTTTTAAAAACCAGTGCATCTCCACAGTACAGAATTACGTAGCAGCAGCGAGGATCCCAATGTGTGTATACGGGATTACCTATAAATATTTTTGTGCACACCGTCATTTGCACATTCTTCTTTGGTAAGTGTTACTATTTTTGGAAGAGTACATATAAGGGAAACAATACAATTAATGTCTAACTTTCAACCAAAGTTGCACCCCTTAGCGTTAAGCACTGGCAGAAAAAGCTGGGATTTTATATATAGGACTAGCAATAACCCGTCAAACTTGACGGGTTTTTAATTAAAGTGTGCTGTTTCCGTTAAATTCTTGGAGGTACGATATTGTATGAGTGGCTTGCACATGTTATATCTCTTCCTGGAGAGGTACAGTACTTCGGCAGAGGAGACGCGAAACTACGTTTTAAGACGCGTCATAAACACGTCAAAAACTAGGACTGACCCCACGAATTTTTCTCGGTGCTGCGAGATCTCGTTTTTCTTAGCGTTCCTTACAACCCCCAGTATTGCACACATACAAGACTCGGTTACATGCTATTTAGTTGAATCACAATAGTTTCCACGAGTGATGTTTACTAAAGGATTTTACAAAAACATAATACATAATAGAATCTTATGGTAGGCAATATTTTTTATAATTTATGCTGATTTACTAATGGGCGCTCTTTGCGATTTAGAAAGATTACAAAAGAATAAGATAGACATGGAGCAACCGAAAAGCGTATATTTAAGAAATGAAATCAGTGTAAACATAAAAATAGTTTGTACTTGAATCCACGAAATAATCCAGTTCCTATTGTTCTTGTAACAGTGTAATGTCCCTGTAAGTAAATATATATATATATATATATATATATATATATATATATATATATATATATATATATATATATATATATATATATATATATATATATATATATATATATATATATATATATATATATATATATATATATATATTTTATTCGTAAGATGAAATTGGCTGAAATTTTTTTTTCAAGAAGGACGTTTTTCAGGAAATGCATGAACTTCCTACATCTATCCGACATGTTCCACTCACACGTTTTGTTCATGTAGCAAACATCCGCTACGCCTATCTGTTATTTTTTTGTTTAAGTCCCTATATTTGTTTCGTCTTGCGGTATGCGACTTTGTAGCACAAACGATGCCTTTAATTTATACTGGGACTATGTTCTGTATGTTCAATTTTATATGAAGGAACTGAGAACCAACCGATTAGTCCATTTTAACTTTGTGGTGCAGTGCGCGCCGTTTCCTTTTCATTGTTCATTTTATTATTTTAAACATTTCATTAAGAAAACTATAAATGGGGACGAGTAAGTCACCTGCCAAAACATGGCGGAAAATAAATATGTTGTGCTTTGTCTGCTTGACGCCCTCTTGGCGGCATTAATTCTTCTGTGATCATTTATCTGCCTGTGCTGGTTATGAAACTATGGAGTGATGCGCCAAAATGGCATAGGGAGAAGTGAAACAAAGCACATGGACTGAAATATCACGAATTAACTCATGTTTTATCACAACATGTTTTGTTAAAGTACGGATATCTTTTAAAGTCTTGCCTTGGGACGTATTAAAAAAAAACACACACAAAAAATTCAAAATAAACTTTATATTACTCCGTGTCCGAATTATTATGTAAGGGTGTATTGACCTGAGCGACTAAATCCCCGAGATCCTGCAAATGTAACGGAACTCCATTCATTACCTACTGCTAAATATCTATATAAGATACTTATTCATACTCACCCGTAATACAATTGTGGGCAATTCAATATATTATATCCAGAATTAAACATCGGCCATTGTTATGGATGAGAACAATTTGTGCACTCTTTCTATTGGCGCGCACGTAATTGCGCCGTGAAAAGATTGCAAGTTTGGTGGGAAACTTTGTTAAGGGAACAAGGCGTTATCGATAAGGCAATTATCTAAGTACTGAATTGGCGAATAGAAAGTGGTTTAAAATACAGCGCAGCCGTGGTGTCACGGATTGCTTCCCCTTAGCTCTGCAGTAGTGGTCCACCAGTGGCCAACACTCAAGAGTATCTGATATGGGTCTTCAAAGGTGTCTAGCTTCGCACAAGATTACTCTTGGCAGAGGTGTAGATAGACTCGGAAAGCAGCGGCTGGGAGACTTTTTCAGGCCATAAATCGTGGATTCCTCAGTAAGAAAGAAGTTGGTAAGAAAACGAAGATGGCTGTATACCGCTCCACCTATGTCCCAGTCTTGACATATGGATGCGAGTCGTGGGCAATGACTACAACCCCCAAAAGCCAGATCCAAACCTCAGAAATGAGGTATCTGAGGAAAGTGGTTGAAGTAACAAGAAGAGACATGGTCCGCAACCAGACGATCCGTCAAGGCCTAAAATCCCATCCGCTGCAGACCCAAATAGAACAGTCCCAACTAAAGATGGTTTGGCCATGTCTGCAGAATGGGAGAAGATCGGCTACCACGACAAGCATGGGAAACAAAGAGCCAGGGATCCAGACCTCCAGGACGACCCAGAGTCCGCTGGGAGGACAACATTAGACAATCTTTGAAGGACCGAGGACTAGAATGGAACCAGGCCAGGAAGAAGACAGCTGATAGAATGGTCTGGCGCTCTCTCTTCCAAACCTCTACACCTCACGGTAGAAGGGGAACGACTAAGTAAGTAAGTAAGTAAGAGGTGTAGATAGAAGGATAATGACGCCTCTGTCTCAAGGGAGTTTTCACAAGATGTTTTCAGAAGTCAAGAGCAGTGCTGCATAGGGCAGAGCACTATTAACTTATATCTGATCCGTCGCCTTTTGTGAAGAATTAAGCAATGATTTTAGCCCTTTCAGATTATCGGTAATATTGATACAAAGATGGCCCAGTGGAAACGATTACGTATTATCACCTGTGTTTTCGTGGATCCGCCAGACGGTCAAATACGGATCGCCGGAAGCTCAGACAAACAATGTGGCTTTGTTTCCGTACTCTACCGGGTCGTACTTTAATAGGAGTGGTCGGTACCACCTTGGATCAACACTGATCGTCTCTATCACAGTTGGCTAGACGATTTGGGTGATAAACGTATAATCCGCTGACCTGTCTAATTAGCTGGTATTGGTACAATTCACAGGGCGAAACGTAAACAAGTCTGGGAGCGGATCAGAGCAACAGATGTAAGGGCATAAAATGTGTCAAATAATAGGGCGATGAGGGAGAGAGAGAAGGGAGCAAAAGTACATGCAGAAAACGTTTTGTGAGAAGTGGTTGCGTACAACATTGGATCGTCAACAGAAAGAGTAGTTACGAACTTTCGCGCATCAGTCGAAAAGTTAACATACCTTCTAAAGCGGAGGACATAGCAGCAACCAAAACTAGTACAGTTGGGCAGCGTTTTATAAAGCGGTTTTCTGCGATGCGTTTGCACGAAAATGTGCGACAAGACCTATGATAATTTAGAGAGGCAACTTGTCAGGGGCAAAATAAATATAACGGTTTTACGTGCAATTTTCTCTGGCGGCTGTCTGCCAAATTCTGAAGAACTTCGCACTATTAGACAGGTAAATAACAGTTGATGAAGTGCATTACAATATGTTTTTAAAAATCATATTAAGTATATGATGCCACTTTACATTTTTGAAGATTTAAAGGTAAGATGCCTGTCTGGCTTTGTGAATGACAGATTAAAGAGTTCCACTGTAGGAATATTTACTGCGTGGTCTGCAGTTCAGTGACCTTCAGGGGGATTGAAAATTTTTTTTAAACATTTTTATATCCTCTCTTATCTTTTATATATAAAGGAAATAGATATCAAAACATTTACAGGAAATAAATATCAAAACATTTAAGCAATAAATGCCATTTGATTAATAAGCCATCTTTTTGTCCGAAGCAAAATGAAAATAAGATTAAATCTAATAATAATAATAGCCCCTACAGTCAAACTGATTATGGGAGTGCCCTCCTCAGGTGATAGACCTGATCTGCTTTTTTCCTGCTGTTCCTTTTGGCGTTTTCTTTTCTCTTCTGCTTTTTGTGAGAGCTTCTTTTCGCCCACTCTGAGGTGGCGTCTTAGAAAGCATCGCCACTAGGTGCGATCCGCAGCTTCATTCTCCCATGTCGCTGGATTTATGTCAAGTGCCTTCATGTCTCTTTTGCACACGTCTTTGATTCTCAGCTGCGGTCGCCCAAATGTTTTTTTGCCATCTGCCAGTTGTCCGAAGAAGATATATTTCGGGATGCGACCATCTTTCATGCGGTGGACATGGCCAAGCCAGCGTAGTTTGCGCTGTCTAAGCAGTGTATACATGCTTTGAAGGCCAGCACGTGACAGCACCTCGACATTAGTCACTTTGTCCTTCCATGAAATACTGAGGATGTGGCGTAGACACCGTTGATGGAAGGTATTGAACCTTTTTTTTCCTTGCTTAGCATAGGTTTGATAAAGAGCAGTGTTGATATGGTCTAATCTTCGGTCACCAGTGTTAGGGTTGCTTGACCACCAGTGTTACTTGAGGTGTTTGTAGTAATCGATAGGTGTTGCCAAACATGAGGACAAACCAAAGGTCAACTCGACCTACGCAGTGGTGTATTGATTTGGAGTGAGGATACAACAGTACGCGAATGCTGGAAAATGTTCTGAGAGTTGACAATAGGGCAATCTCACTCACTCGTGGCAGGAAGTGTAAGACGAACTACTGTTTATGTTTTCTTGTATTTAATGGACACACACTTCGACGACACAGTAACAGGAAACAGGTTGGCACAACATCATCATATACGTGTAACAATAGTCTACAGCTTTAAATCGGCATTCATGTTGCATGACAGCATAATGGAATCTCAGTAGACAAGCATTCAGTGATTCCAATATAGATAATCAAATGTCTTTACTGACAGAGCACGTCAGTTCATAAATAATATATTCAAAATGGTTCCTAGACTTAACCTCGTCTAGCGAAGATTCCTTTGGGTAAAGTTCCGCACATATTTTTTTTTATAATAATATTGAACCATTAGTAGTGGGTTCTCTTCTGTAGCAGTGATCTCTGGACTCATCAGGTGATAGTAAGGGGCATCCCTGTTCTCTCCTCGATGATTGGAAAATATAGAATTCAAAATGGCTTCTCCTCCCAGTGAGTTGTCGCTCACCCAGGATACAAACTATGAAGCGCAATCAAAGCTGATCATACATTAAATGTCCTCATTGCTTTGTAGCTTCTACCATTTATACAATTGACTTCATCACATAATCTGGTGCTGCTAGGTATGAATGTCATCTTCATCTGGTTAATATTCGTCTAAACGTACAACCGTACGACTGCTCATCGAATACAATGACTCAGGAAAAGTTCATAAGAAATGCGTCTTTACCTTGGTATCAGAAATACACTAGAATATGATTCTGCCATTCCTTGGCAGTAAGAATGAACACTGGGGTGAATAATACATGATATGTCTAAAGAGACTACCTCTTTCCCCATTAATATAGAGATCACTTTTTCCGGCGACAGGCCGCTACAAATAACACAGCACCCATCAGGGCGGAACCTTCTCACGTCGACCTCGCGACACATCCGCCGAACAACCTATGACCCCAAGTTCGACACCAAAGATATAGTTCGACTTAGACATACAAAGATATTAAGATATAAGACAGTCTCGTCCTACATAGACAAGAAATACACATAGATTCGGGCCATAGATATTCTGAAGCAAGAAATATCTATTTCTAACCAAACAAAGAATAGATTGCTGTAAACCTAGATCCCTACGCTGAGTTCGATCGTCAGGAACGATACAAGAACAGATAACTCACAGAATGAATACACATCGACTAATCTGAGTTCTGTCCCCTTAGACTAATAATCGTGAATTCAAAGATAAATATATTTTTATCAGACAAATAATTACATTTTCCATTTGTATGCATAACAACCGTAATCTGTGCGCCACACAAAAGAATATGTGCGCAACAGACTACCACACCCCCCCGGGGAAAAAATGAAAATCATTTTTTTTTTTTCATCTGAGAGCAACATACAATAGGCTTACACCGCACAAATCCTGCGCAGATGAGAAATATTTGGAATTTATAAGCCAAATTAAGGCAAAGTCGAAATATAGATCGACTGGTGAGAATACATCTCAACCTCTCAGAGAAAGTATTTCTCTTAAGCATAAATGTTTCCAGGGAGGTGCCACCAATCCAACGTATACTACAATGCTGGCAATGACACAATGCATATAACAATTTCATATTTAAGCACTATAAGTACATGATTGACAAAAAAGAAAAATCATCAACGAGTATCGGTGAATATATATATCAATGAACGTAGTGATAGTAGTGATAAAATCACTATATTACCAATTACAATGTGTATTTATCTTGATATAGAAAAGAAAAACTGTTGTAGAGTTGGAAGTGTTAAGAAGTCCAAGACCCAACAGTTAGGTGGAATCATGTGGGCATCTAGACAAAATGTCTGCCATCACATTATCTGATCCACGGATAGCTCGTACCGAAAAATGAAAAGGTTGAAGAGCAATTGCATATCGAGTAGACCTCGAGCTCTTCAAATTTTTACTCTGTATAGCCGTAAGAGCTTTCTGATCGGTTTCTACTATGAAATGTGCGCCTAGAAGAAATCTTTGTAGTTTGAGTATTGACCAAACCAAAGCCAATAGTTCACGGTCTAAAACCGAATAATTCCTTTCTGCAGCATTAAGTTTTCTGGAGATATACATTACAGGATGCAGAGTTCCAGAGTACTCTTGCATTAGTGCCGCTCCAATCCCAGTGGATGATGCGTCACTATGAAGAACAAATGTCTTATCTGTAGTAGGTAAAACTAAAATAGGTGGTGTTGAAAACAAAGTTTTGATCTTATCCAAAGAGGATCGGCATTCCTGTGACCAGTGGACCATATTAGGAGACCCTTTCTTTAGTAGTGTAGAAAGAGGTGCCATGATAGAGGATAGATTCGGAATGAACCTTCCATAAAATTGAATACGACCTAAGAGACTTCGCACTTGCTTTTTAGTCTTAGGAATAGAGATGTTAAGTATCTTATTGATATTATGGTCCTCTGTCTTAAGGAAACCATGACCCACCCGACGGCCTAGGAAAGAAATTTCGCTAAAACCAATGCAGGCTTTAGAGGGTTTTGCTGTCAGGTTATACTCGCGTAGAGTAGATAGTAATTCAACTAACCCCGAATAGTGATCTTCCCAAGTATCGCTGAAAAGATAGATGTCGTCTAGGTACGCGATGACATCTGACCGATAAGATAGGATTTGACGCATCATGCGTACGAATGTAGCTGGTGCGTTCATAAGGCCGAAAGGCATGAAATTCCATTGAAAAAGGCCTCTAGGTGTAGAAAAAGCAGTAAAAGGTTTGGCTCGTTCAGATAAAGGAACTTGCCAATATCCTTTAGACAAATCAAGTTTAGTGAAAAAATTAGATTTAGAAAGCCTAGTAAGTAGCTCTTCTAGTAAAGGCATAGGTTCAGCATCGAACTTCGTAACTTGATTCCATTTGCGATAGTCAACGCAAAGAAGTATGTTATTGTCTTTTTTTCGAACAATAACCATCGGCGAAGAATATGCAGAAGTGGATGGTTCAATTATTTTTAAATCTATCATCTCATCCAACTCCTTCTCAACCTGTGCTTGAAAATGTATAGGGATAGGATAAGGTCTGACCCTAATAGGATTATGGTCAGTTAGAATAATGTCATGTTCAATAACATGAGTTTGTCCAGGGATGTCAGTAAGGACATCCTGAAATGTTTGTAACATAGCCGAAACTTGTCGCTGTTCTCCTAGAGACAAATTCGGAGAAACAGTAACGTTTTTCCACGATTCACTAGAATGAAGTGGAACCATCGGAAGCGGAAGATTAACATCCGAGAAACTTGTTTTCTCATCCTGTATTACGGACAGTGATGAGTAATGACCATGTTGGACTGGTGAATCGTCCGTTGCCTGGAAAATAGGCTGTAAATAATCCGGACGTTCATGGAATTCCGTAAGCATATTGATGTGGAAGGTTTTATGCTTTCCATCAATATCGACAATGTAGTCAACATCGGAAATTTTCGAGATTATATCGTACGGACCTTTCCAAGAAATAAGAAGTCTGTTTTCCCTACAAGGTAGCAAAACAAATGCTTTGTCACCAGGACAAAGTTGTCGTAAGGTTCTTTCTTATTGGCAAATTGTCTTGCCTTCTGCTTAGCAAATTCAGAAGAAGAAGTTGCCAATTTGCATGCTTCGATAATCTTTTGTCTCAGCGCGATGACATATTCGTAAGAGGATTTTGTGTCATCGGTAATATTATCAGCGGTTATGAGATCATGAAGTAAAGACATAGGGCCGCGCGGTCGCGCGCCAAAGACAAGTTCAAAGGGAGAAAATCCTGTATGTTCATTGGGGACCTCTCTGTAAGCAAAGAGGGCCGCGGGTAAAACCCTGTCCCAATCTTGAGGATGATCCTCAGTTATCTTCCCTAGTAAGTTTTTGAGTGTTCTATTTAGCCGTTCGAGCATCCCATTGGACATAGGATGATAGATACTACTGAAAGATCTCTCTATCTGCAGAGTAGACATTACTTGAGACATGGTATCCGATATTAGTTGGGTACCATGATCTGATAATATTTCTCCGGGGAATCCCAGACGAGAAAATATAAGCCAAAGAACATCTGCAATGTCAGCAGTAGTAATGCTCTTCAGAGGAATAGCCTCTGGCCAACGTGTGCACATGTCCACAGATGTTAAGATAAACTGATGTCCTCTAGCAGATTTGATCTTAAATGGACCAATGATGTCTATCGCCATTTTCTGAAATGGTCGAATAGGAATGTCTGCAGCCTGAATAGGTGCAGCATGGCGTGGACCTTTTGATTTGACTTCTTGACATACTATACAAGATCGACAATAAATCCGTATGTCTTTGTTCACAAAAGGCCAAAAGAAAGACGCAAGAACCCTTGACTGTGTAAGGGAAAAACCCATATGTCCAGCACAGTGAGAGTCGTGAGTGTGCTGAAAAATTTTAACTCTCAAATTCTTGGGAACAAGAATCTGAGAATGACTTGACTTAGTGGAGTCTTGCACCATACTTACAAGTACGCCATTCTTCATTGTAATCCAAGATTTACGCTTTGTATCTTTATTCGGATCACCTTTTGTTACAAGAGTGAAGAATTTCTTTAGAGTTGGATCATCTTCTTGCTGTTTTATAAACGAGTCACGAGAAATTACCAAGGGATCATCTTGGTTATGCACTTCATTATCTTCAGTAGATGAAGTTTGAGGCATATTAAGAGCCTGAGCTCTAGTGACTACAGCATTAGCAGTTTGCATATTTTGTTTTTCCCAAACGGAAATCTGTTGCGGAGTGCATTCTTTGACTCCGTGAATACGACCGATGATAAGATCAGCGATCGGATTCGGCAGAAGACATGCGTGTACATCTCCTGTAAAGAAAGGAGTAGCAATCCTAATGATAGCAGTAGAGTATTTCTCTAAGGTGCCGCCAAATGTTACACATTTGACTACTTTTCCGGTGGCACGAGAAGGATCTACAAGCGACTGCCTAACACCAATTGTGGTGCATCCAGAATAAAAAATAACTGAGACTGGATTGTCATTTACTATACCTTTATGTAAGACAAGAGAACCTCTTCCATCATGCGTGACTGACGCAGGAAGAGCGGGAAGAGGATGGCCACAACTTAAAGTGGACACCGTAGTTGGTTCAAATAATGTTTTGCATTGGGGGCACTGAGATGCTCTCCCAAAATCAAAAGCGGAACAAGCCATATTATTAGCGTCATTATTATCTTTAGTCTGTTTATAGGCTCCATGTGACTCTTGCTGTGCAGAGTTTGCCTGATAATGTGATTTATGTTTTTTGTATTGTGATCTACCTCGATTATTATTGCCTCTGTAATCATTATTGTTTCCTCTATTGTAACCCCTATTTGGGTTTGAGTCATAGTTCTCATGGTTACCATTATCATATTCATTATAATGAGTATCTCTATAACTATGGTCTTGTTGTCTCCATGATGGATGGCTTGGGTAGTTTCTATAATGACTTCCTCTGCGGAAATTTCTATAATTATGACCACTCCTGAATCGAGGGCTCTCAGCTCGTCTCTAGTACTTTGCAGAAGAACCCTGAAATGATTGGTTACCTTGGTTTTGATAACTATTATGGTTACCTTTTTTATCAAACCTGTTTTGTGGTCCCTGAAATTTGTGTGAGTAATTAGGGTTGTATGGTGTTGCTGATGCAACTGGCATACTTTCTTTAACCTTAGCATTGCTAAAAGCTACGTCCGGATGTGCCGTGACGTATTGGGTACAATATTCTTCCATTTCTTTTAGTGTCTTGGGTTTACGCTCATGTAGGAATTCAAGGAATGGTTTATTAACACTTGACATAATCTTGTCTCTGAGCAGCAAGTCCATAAGGGGTTCATATGTCTTTTCTGTTTTGGACAATTCAATCCAACGATTAAATGTAAGACGTGTCCTTGCAATGAATTCTGAGAATTCTACCCCTGATTCAGGTACCATTTTCTTAAACAAAATACGGTAACCTTCCTCTGTTAATTGATATTTTTTCAATAACGCTGCTCTAATAACATCATAATTATCCTTGTCAGCCTCTTCAACCAAACTTAAACTAGTCAGAGAATCACCTTTCAAATTTTCTGACAACTGGTTAGCATATTGTGATTTATCCACATTATGAGCTCGACAAGAACGTTCAAAATGATCCAGCCAGAATGTAATATCGTCACTGGAAGGATTGAACGCTGGTACCTTGACCTTATAAGTAAAGGGTTTACCACTATTACCATGTGACTGATTAACATTACTCATATTTGTCAATTTCAATTTTTCTAACTCAAATGCTAAAAGTTCTTTTTGATGTTCATGTTCTCTTATTGCTTTTCTCTCCTCAGCCTCAGCTTCTCTTTGTAATCTTTTTTCTTCAGCTTCTAATTTTTTTTCTTCTATTTGAAGCTTTCTCTCCTCAGCAGCAGCCTTTTTCTCCTCAGCAGCAGCGTTTCTCTCCTCAGCTTGCATCTGCAATCTTAAATTCTCAGCATCTATCTTCTTTTGTTCAACTTCTGCTTTCCATTTATTTTCCTCTTTTTGCTTCTTTTCTTCTGACTTTAATACCATGGCAAATTGAGCAGTTGCAAACTCCTCTGATTCCTTACCAGACTTATCAAGGGATTTCCCTTGTGCAATAAAGTATTTGAATGTAGACATGATGTCTAATAATGATAGCAATCACTTGAAACAATAATGTAATCTATTTCCAAGTAAACAGGAACAAGTTCTAAATGAACTTGATTAATTAGCTCACAATCCCAATCTCTGTTGGAAACAAGCCTCTAAATAAGGTCTTGTATAATCAACTGTGTACCTATAATAACAACAATTAATCATCAGCTGATTATCTCTCATAAGTTCACTACACAGCTAGTAGTGTATGATCAAGTATATTTTATAGTATATGTCAACCGACAACATAGACAAAGGACAATTATCAAAGACAACATGAAAACATTCGCAGAAATCAAATAAATGAAAAAGCTTAACCAAAAATAATGTCACAAAGTATGTGATGATAACTGCGAGGAAATAAACAAGACAAATGACGTCACAGTGTATAAATATAGAGTGTGTATATAATTAAATGAAAGGAAAGGTTAGACCTACAAATACAAACAAATCAAAACTAAACTAAAGAAAGCGAAAAATAACGAAAACAAAACTGCACATATCGTCACAGCCAACCAAAAAATTAGGTAGTCTGTTGACTTCTCAAATTCTGCGAGGTCAAACCCAGAAAGCTGGCCACCAGTTGATAAAGAGCAGTGTTGATATGGTCTAATCTTCGGTCACCAGTGTTAGGGTTGCTTGACCACCAGTGTTACTTGAGGTGTTTGTAGTAATCGATAGGTGTTGTCAAACATGAGGACAAACCAAAGGTCAACTCGACCTCTACGCAGTGGTGTATTGATTTGGAGTGAGGATACAACAGTACGCGAATGCTGGAAAATGTTCTAAGAGTTGACAATAGGGCAATCTCACTCACTCGTGGCAGGAAGTGTAAGACGAACTACTGTTTACGTTTTCTTGTATTTAATGGACACACACTTTGACGACACAGGAACAGGAAACAGGTTGGCACAACATCATCATATACGTGTAACAATAGTCTACAGTTTTAAATCGGCATTCATGTTGCATGACAGCATAATGGAATCTCAGTAGACAAGCATTCAGTGATTCCAATATAGATAATCATCTGTCTTTACTGACAGCGCACGTCAGTTCATAAATAATATATTCAAAATGGTTCCTAGACCTAACCTCATCTAGCGAAGATTCCTTTGGGTAAAGTTCCGCACATATTTTTTTTGATAATAATATTGAACCACTAGTAGTGGGTTCTCTTCTGTAGCAGTGATCTCTGGACTCATCAGGTGATAGTAAGGGGCATCCCTGTTCTCTCCTCGATGATTGGAAAATATAGAATTCAAAATGGCTTCTCCTCCTAGTGAGTTGTCGCTCACCCAGGATACAAACTATGAAGCGCAATCAAAGCTGATCATACATTAAATGTCCTCATTGCTTTGTAGCTTCTACCATTTATACAATTGACTTCATCACATAATATGGTGCTGCTAGGTATGAAAGTCATCTTCATCTGGTTAATATTCGTCTAAACGTACAACCGTACGACTGCTCATCGAATACAATGACTCAGGAAAAGTTCATAAGAAATGCGTCTTTACCTTGGTATCAGAAATACACTAGAATATGATTCTGCCATTCCTTGGCAGTAAGAATGAACACTGGGGTGAATAATACATGATATGTCTAAAGAGACTACCTCTTTCCCCATTAATATAGAGATCACTTTTTCCGGCGACAGGCCGCTACAAATAACACAGCACCCATCATGGCGGAACCTTCTCACGTCGACCTCGCGACACATCCGCCGAACAACCTATGACCCCAAGTTCGACACCGAAGATATAGTTCGACTTAGACATACAAAGATATTAAGATATAAGACAGTCTCGTCCTACATAGACAAGAAATACACATAGATTCGGGCCATAGATATTCTGAAGCAAGAACAATCTATTTCTAACCAAACAAAGAATAGATTGCTGTAAACCTAGATCCCTACGCTGAGTTCGATCTTCAGGAACGATACAAGAACTGATAACTCACAGAATGAATACACATCGACTAATCTGAGTTCTGTCCCCTTAGACATAGGCATTATACACCGCAGTTTTGTTCTTCGTTGTGAGGTTGGAGTTTTCCCAAACATGCGTTGTGCACATGTGAGGCAGGCAAAGGTAGCTGCAGCTTTGCCAATGCAGGTGTCAACTTCTGTGTCCAAAGAGAGTTTTTCGTTTATGGTAGACCCCAGGTATGTGAAGTGGTGCATCACTGCCAATTCATAGTTACCGATATTAATAACTGGTGCAACATACACATCCTGACCCAGCAAATTTGTTTTATTTAGACTTATTGCGAGTCCTTGCATGATTGGGTGAAGCGATTCATCAAGCTCTGAGCTCCTGTTGACTTTGAGTGACGATTGCAGCATCAGCAGCGAATAACAAGTCTCTTATAATGACGCTTCTGATTTTTGTTGTTGCCTTCAGCCTTGCGAGGTTAAGCAGTCGGCCATCTGACCTAGTGTGAAGCCATATTCCTTCCGTTGCATCTCTGAATGCATGTTTCAAGAGCAAGATAAAGAAGATCCCGAAGAGGGTCGGAGGCAGGACGCATCCTTTTTAACGCGACTGCGTATGTAAATGGGCTGTGATGTGCTTCCAACATATTGGACATCCCTTCATGTCTTCATGGAATGACTATCATTTCCAGCAATTTTAGTAGGGCAGCCTATTTTCATGAGGATTTTGTAGAGTCCATCCCTTCTAACTAGGTCAACTGCCTTTTTGAGGTCTATAAAGACGATATACGAGAAAGGCCTTTTCTGCTCTCTTGATATTTCATGAAACTGGTGAAGAGAAAAGATCATGTCTATTGCTGATCTACCAGCTTGGAATCCACACTGCGACTTTGGGTATATGCGCTCAACTAACTTGTGTAGTCGCATTAAGGTGACTGATGAAAACCTTACCTACAATACTAAGAACAGAGATGCCTCTGTAGTTATTGCAATCACTTCTGTCTTCTTTATTTTTATATAGTGTTACAATCACGGCATCTCGCATGTCTATAAAAGCTAATAAGCGGACGTTACAATCACGGCATCTCGCATGTCTATAACAGCTAATAAGTGGACGTTACAATCACGGCATCTCGCATGTCTATAACAGCTAATAAGTGGACGTTACAATCACGGCATCTCGCATGTCTACAACAGCTAATAAGTGGACGTTACAATCACGGCATCTCGCATGTCTACAACAGCTAATAAGTGGACGTCACAATCACGGCATCTCGCATGTCTACAACAGCTAATAAATGGACGTTACAATCACGGCATCTCGCATGTCTACAACAGCTAATAAGTGGACGTCACAATCACGGCATCTCGCATGTCTAGAACAGCTAATAAGTGGACATTACAATCACGGCATCTCGCATGTCTACAACAGCTAATAAGTGGACGTTACAATCACGGCATCTCGCATGTCTACAACAGCTAATAAGCGGACGTTATAATCACGGCATCTCGCATGTCTACAACAGCTAATAAGCGGACGTTACAATCACACCATCTCGCATGTCTACAACAGCTAATAAGCGGACGTTACAATCACGGCACCTCGCATGTCTACAACAGCTAATAATTGGACGTTACAATCACGGCATCTCGCATGTCTACAACAGCTAATAAGTGGACGTTACAATCACGGCATCTCGCATGTCTACAACAGCTAATAAGTGGACGTCACAATCACGGCATCTCGCATGTCTACAACAGCTAATAAGTGGACGTTACAATCACGGCATCTCGCATGTCTACAACAGCTAATAAGTGGACGTTACAATCACGGCATCTCGCATGTCTACAACAGCTAATAAGTGGACGTCACAATCACGGCATCTCGCATGTCTACAACAGCTAATAAGTGGACATTACAATCACGGCATCTCGCATGTCTACAACAGCTAATAAGTGGACGTTACAATCACGGCATCTCGCATGTCTACAACAGCTAATAAGCGGACGTTATAATCACGGCATCTCGCATGTCTACAACAGCTAATAAGCGGACGTTACAATCACACCATCTCGCATGTCTACAACAGCTAATAAGCGGACGTTACAATCACGGCACCTCGCATGTCTACAACAGCTAATAACTGGACGTTACAATCACGGCATCTCGCATGTCTACAACAGCTAATAAGTGGACGTTACAATCACGGCATCTCGCATGTCTACAACAGCTAATAAGTGGACGTCACAATCACGGCATCTCGCATGTCTACAACAGCTAATAAGTGGACGTTACAATCACGGCATCTCGCATATCTATAACAGCTAATAAGTGGACGTTACAATCACGGCATCTCGCATGTCTACAACAGCTAATAAGTGGACGTTACAATAAACAGCAAAAATTGCTGCCGTCCATGAAGTTTCGTGTTGAGCAGGCCGCATCTCAGGTTGAGCTAACATGTTGGTGTGACATACTATTTTATATCGCTAATGGGTATGGCGTTCGCCTCGAATTAGGTACCGGGTTCGATTCCCAGTTGAGGAAATATAATTTATGGAAATTTGTTCAGAACCAATGGTCCTAATCATGTCATTCCCCCTCCCCCTCTCCCCCCCCTCCCCCGGTCACATAGGTAGTGAGATCGGATGTCTAGCCTTCTCGGATAAGGGCGAAAAATAGGAGTTCCCGTGTGCAAGTTGCGCACGTTAAAAATCTCACGGCAGTTGGAAATCGTAAAGAGTAGGCCATAAGGCCGCTGTTCTGCCAAAATTTAAAAATTTGAAACCTAGCCATCAAATATTTTCATAGAATGTGTGATTCCTATTTACACACATTGGGATTCTCGCCGGTGCTACGGAGTTCGTGCACTATGCTGAGATCCTCCTTGTGTGATCTAATGGAGGAGATCAGGGCACTGATGGAGTTGTCCGTGTGCAATGAAGATAGTGATTAAAACCAAACCAAACCAAATAAAATGACATTAAATTATCTCTGTCTTGATGTTTATTTCATCTGAATTAATTGGATATGAGTGATAAAACAATTTAATAAATAAAAAGTGACATTTCAGTCTCCTGAAAAGATGGAAGATAATTACATTTTGCAGAGCCCACCACTATTGCTAGAGTTCATGGAACATTGCAGTCTCACTTGCAATAAATAAATATTGCACACATAAAGGTATGTTTCTAGCACTCGTGAGAAATAAAGAAGTACAAAACTAGACAACAGAAAAACAACAGAAGTGAGTGGCTTACCGGAGAATCGAACCCAGGACCTTTCGTGCGGCACCACCGCAGCTACGGAAGCGAATCACACTATGCTCCCTGCCAACGAGGCACCACAGTAATAGTGCTTCGTAGACAGGGGTCATTAGCGCGATTTTCAACACGTAACACCGGATATGTACCTAGGGTAATCCAGCCAAATTAATGACGTTATTTGTTCATTTGCAATAAACTTGACACATGTTAGTTTTTGTTTTGTTTTAAAAACACTCCTGTCGTATGTTGCTGTATGTTGGCGTAAATGAGTGAATATAGTTCTGTCATGCTGTTTTGTAATTATGGAGGTAAATTCATTTCCCAACAAAGCCAATAATTTTAATTCCTTCTTTATTTGAGTTGTTCTTGAACTTTTCATTCATAAAATTCATTCTGTCTTTTTCTTTTTGCTGCTAATTGAGCGTTGAGTCGGCACTCCAGCTGGCACATTCAGTTGGCTCCTTCAAGGAAGCCTGTGCCACAGTCCCCGTACTGTTGTAGTGCTGATTTCAATAGTAATTTGTTTTACCTGATGATGATATTTGCCCCATACACAACCTCATATTAGTAGCTTCTTATGACACAACACAAACCAATTCCCAAAAAAAGTTACTATTACTTTGTCTCCGAACCATTCTTTAAAGGAGTCTCGACCGAGTTACTGCAAATGTAACAACTCCCTTCACGTACTGCTAAATTAGATACTAATCATGAGCATCCGAAATGAATGGAATTTACCGCTGTACATCTGATTTGTGGGCTATGAAAAGGCATTTGACAGTTTAGACAGAGAATTCACTTTGGAAATTCATAAGGCATTATGGAGGTCCCATGAAGATCATTAACTTAATAAAGAAGACTTATGACGACATGCTATGCAGAGTTCTTCATGAAGGACAACTTACAGAACCGTTTGGGATTAGAACGGGGGTGCGACAGGGATGCCTCTGATCTCCATTTCTTTTCTTACTAGCAATAGATTGGGTTAAGAAAACATTAATATCACACAACAGAATGGAATGCAGTGGAATTTGACTAAAAAGCCCGATGATCTAGATTTTGCAAATGACTTGTTTCTTCTGTCCCACAACCATAATCAAGATGCAAGACAAAATGAAAATACTTGATGAGAGGTCACAACAAGTGGGCGTGAAAATACAACGGGAAAAGACAAAGTTAATGAGAATAAATTCAAGAAGTGATAACAAGATTGAACTTGAAGAAACACCACTAAAAGTTGTGGAGTCTTACACATATCTTGCCAGTAATACAGACAAAGTTGGAGGGACAGAAAATGATATCATAATAAAAATACAAAAAGCAAGATGAGCTTTCATTGCATTGGGAAATATATGGAGATCAAGAGAAATCAAGTCCAACACGAAAATAAGAATCTTCAACTCAAATGTCAAAGTTCTATTGTATGGCTCTGAAACATGCAGAACAACAAAGACAACAATCAAAACGCTACAGACTGTCATAAATGTGTTCTAGCGTAGGATTGAAGTTGCATGACAAAGTCACAAATGTGGAATTGATGCCGAGAACCAGACAAATGCCAGTGGAACAAGAGATGGGAAGAGGACGCTGGCGATGGATAGGACACACATTGAGGAAACCTGTTGATAGCATTACAAGGCAGTCCTTGTTCTGGAATCCCCAGGGAAATAGAGGCAGAGGTAAACCAAAGAACACATGGATACGTGAAAATGATGAGGAAAACATAGAAAGAACTTGATCGGATGGCATGTAACAGGAGGACTTTGCATGTGTTTGTTGAAAGCCTATGCTCCTTCGGGAGCTAAAGGGTATTGATTGATTGGTTGCACCCGAATCGTAAATGGGAAAAATTCAAGAAATTATGCCCAGAATCAAACATCCGCCATTATTAAGGATAGAGGCAAATTCGCGCTGTTTCAACATGCGCGCGATTCAATTGCTCGCCCGAAAAATGTGCCACGAAAGAGACTGCAACTGTGGTGAGAAAACTTGTACCATAATAACGCCATTTAGTGAGGAATAAGAGAATTATGCAATAAGGGAAGTGACTTTCACAAGAAAATGACGCTTACTTTACAAATAAACTGTACTTATAAACTATCTCTTCTTTCAGTTTAATATAAATTTATACACAGTGTAGTGTTATCAGACATATAACATACAGCTATGTATAATTCTATCCCCTATGTGCAACATTTGACTACCCCAACTCCCGAGCCGCCATTGATACCAACCCAGACTCGGACTCCACTTCTTCCCTTTTATCACAGCTCTCAAGTTCTCTAGCTGGTGCTAATTCTTCACCCCTTAACATAACGTGTGAATACCTCATTATCGCCCTTCAGCTCTCAAGTTCTCTAGCTATTGCTAATTCTTCACCCCTTCACATACCTTGTGAATACCTCATTATCGCCCTTCAGCTCTCAAGTTCTCGAGCTGGTGCTAATTCTTCACCCCTTAACATACCGTGTGAATACCTCATTATCGCCCTTCCGCTCTCAAGTTCTCTAGCTGGTGCTAATTCTTCACCCCTTAACATAACGTGTGAATACCTAATTATCGCCCTTCAGCTCTCAAGTTCTCTAGCTGGTGCTAATTCTTCACCTCTTAACATAACGTGCGAATACCTCATTATCGGCCTTCAGCTCTCAAGTTCTCTAGCTGGTGCTAATTCTTCACCCCTTAACATAACGTGTGAATACCTCATTATCGCCCTTCAGCTCTCAAGTTCTCTAGCTGATGCTAATTCTTCACCCCTTAACATAACGTTTGAATACCTAATTATCGCCCTTCATCTCTCAAGTTCTCTAGCTGGTGCTAATTCTTCACCCCTTAACACAACGTGTGAATACCTCATTATAGCCCTTCAGCTCTCAAGTTCTTTAGCTGGTGCTAATTCTTCACCCCTTAACATAACGTGTGAATACCTCATTATCACCCTTCAGCTCTCAGGTTCTCTAGTTGGTGCTAATTCTTCACCCCTTAACATAACGTGTGAATACCTCATTATAGCCCTTCAACTCTCAAGTTCTTTATCTGGTGCTAATTCTTCACCCCTGAACATAACGTGTGAATACCTCATTATAGCCCTTCAACTCTCAAGTTCTTTAGCTGGTGCTAATTCTTCACCCCTTAACATAACGTGTGAATACCTCATTATCACCCTTCAGCTCCCAGGTTCTCTAGCTGATGCTAATTCTTCACCCCTTAACATAACGTGTGAATACCTCATTATCGCCCTTCAGCTCTCAAGTTCTCTAGCTGGTGCTAATTTTTCACCCCTTAACATAACGTGTGAATACCTCATTATCGCCCTTCAGCTCTCAAGTTCTCTAGCTGGTGCTAATTCTTCACCCCTTAACATAACGTGTGAATACCTCATTATCGCCCTTCAGCTCTTAAGTTCTCAAGCTGGTGCTAATTCTTCACCCCTTAACATAACGTGTGAATACCTCATTATCGCCCTCAGCTCCCCAAGGAGCATAGGCCTTCAATAAACCTATGCCAAGTCTTCCTGTCACGTGCCATCAGCTCAAGGTCTTTCCATGTCTTCTTCGTGTCTGTCTCAGGTTCTTATCTCCATGTGTTCCGTTGTCTCTCTTTACCTGTGGGGGTCGGAGTGGCTAAGAGGTATGGCGTACGCCTTGTACTCTAGAGGTACCGAGTTCGGTACCGATATAGTAGAGGGACTATAATCTATTTTTTGTCAGAACCAATGGTCCTAATCATATCATACTCCCCTGGTCTCATGGGTAGTGAGATTGGATGCCTAGCGTTTTTGGATAAGGTCGAAAACATAGGAGGTCCCGTGTGCAAGTTGTGCACGTTAAAAATTCACCGGCAGTTGGAAATCGTAAAGAGTAGGCCCTGGCCGAAATTTAAAAATCAGAAACCTACCCACCAAACATATAGAATGTGTGATTCCTATATACACACATTGTGATTCTCGCCGGTGCTGCGGAGTTCGTGCACTGTGCTAAGATCCTCCTTGTATGATCTAAGGGAAGAGATCGGAGCACTGAAGGAGTTGTCCGTTGTGCAATGAAGATAGTCCTTAAAACAAAACATCTACCTCTCTTGCCCTGGTGGTTCCAGAACAAGGACTGCCTTGTAATACTATCAACAAGTTTCCTCACCGTGTGTCTTATCCATCTACATCGTCTTCTTCTCCTCTATTGTTCCACCGGCACTTGTCAGGTTCTTATCATTAGATCCACATTAGTGATTTTGTCATACCACTTCAATCCTTCTATTCTACGCAAGCACCTATTTATAAAGTGGTAAATAATCATTTATAATTGTACCCCTTATGTTCAACATTGCACGTTCCACAATTCATCGAGCCGCCATTGATAACCAACCCAGACTCGGACTCAACTTTTTCCATTTTTATCACAGCTCTCAAGATATTTAGCTAGTGCGAATTCCTCAGTGCTTAACACAGCATTCATCGTTATACATATGAATTGCCTGAAACTAAAAGAAAAGTGCGGATGGAAAGGGTAAATGTGAAATACCTGCGTATTACTTACACAGACATATTGCGTGAATGCGTAAGGAAACCAGACCCAGAAAAAAAAGAGCATCAGAATGCATGAATTTATATAAACAGTGTGATGGTGTGGAATGTTTCAAATCTTGTACTTATCTCTGTTTGTGCATTGGCTTATCTTTTGGCATTGCCTGGTCAAATAATTTTACAAGTTTTTTTTTTTTAAAGGTAGCGTTCCATACGTTCAGTCTCTGTTTTTTTTTTTTTTGTTTTAAGTTCAGCAATGTTTTTAATGTTATGTTAAGTGACTTTGATGTTACTATCTTTGTGTAGTTTTTTTCGGGCATTTTAACGAATTGCACATTTGTATCTGCGATCGTCTACTTGGCTGGGTAGTTAGAGCGCTGGCCTCTCACAACAAAGGTAGCAGGTTGGAAACCCGGTGCGCTCACGCTCCAGTCTACTCAGCTGTAAAATGGAGACCTGACGCTGCTGTTAGAAAAGGCAACGGCAGCGAGGAAAGAAAGTGGTCACACCACCTCTTCAAAATTGGATACAGCACAGTGAAGTCTCTAACACGTTTCTCCTATACAGCAGTATTTGTGGTGTTACTACCTTCTACCTTTACCTGTTAATCTGCGAAGAGTAATGAACTGAAGTGTTCTAGATCACTGATATTCAACCTGGGGTACGCATACCCCTAGGGGAACGAGAAGACATTTAAGGGGGTAGGTGAAAAAAATCTGCCAATGCACTGTCGGAGGTTTTTCTGATTCACATTTTAATTATTAACTCCGCCTAGGCCGGTCCCAAGCCCGGCTGAAAAAGGAGGAGGGCGGCCTGCATGGAGGCCGTAAGGAGGCAGCCCCTCCACCATGCAAAGGCACAACAGGTCAATCACCTGTTTGCTTTAAACTTTTGATTACGAGAACTACAAGAGAGAAACATGGACTGATTCTAAAGGCGATGAACTGGAACGGACTACGGACTACGACTTATGGAACTTGGAACACAAGAAGTATAAATGGGAAAGAAGAGGAGCTGGTGGAAGAGATGAGGAAAGCAAAACTAGAAATCCTGGCTATAACGGAAACAAAGAAAAAAGGACAAGGAGTCATGGATCTCGATGGCAACACGCTGCGCTACAGTGGTGTACCCACATCTGAAAGAGCTAAAGGGGGCGTGGGTTGCATTGTGGCACAAAACACAGAACCTACTTGTCAATTAGAAGTGAATCAAGAGCAGCGAATTTAAAGACACAAAAAAATTAATTAATTTTTTTAAAATCACTGAAGATAATGAGGTTTTGCAGAATAACGCTAAGATGATAGGAAACTCTATACAGAGCGATACAATGTGTAACACAGAAAAACCGTCTTTCCTGCTTCCATTATCGATCATTTATTTTAAGATGTTTTTCATTTTGTTGAATGCAGTTATTTGCTTTTTCTGTTTTTTTTTTTCTTCTATTTTTAATTTCTGAGTTGTGTCTTTCATCTCATGTTTCAGCTTATCATCATCATCACCATCATATCTTTTTTAAATACTTATGCAGCATTGAATCACAACTGCAGATGGTATCCTTGATGAAGCCTACGTCATAGAACAAAGTCTTGCTGCGGCGGTATCTATAGCAATATTTGTACAAGAAGAAGTTTGCAACCCCGTGCACAACTTCATATTAGTTGTCTTTTACGACATTCCGGATCCGGCAGTGATCCCGATCTTACTTTGTCTCGTCAGAGACCCTAGAGAAACATACGTGTCTTTATTGGCTCGGTGGTCATAAATATCTTGACTTGTTTTACATATGTCTCATTTACGTTGTTGCAGTGGTCATTATTTCTTAGAGGGGACCATTACCTTTGTTTGTATCCTGTTTAGGGTTAAGCCTTTTTCACCTTCTATCGCTACCAAATCAATAATTTTCTGCAGGTTTTTTTTTCAAATTTCGCTGTTTTACTATCAGCGGAATGTTGCAAGTTATTTATATTGTTGTTTCAAAGAGCTCTCAATTGTTTTGCTTTCGCGGTTCCGAGAAAACAAAACAGTTTAGTTTGGTTTTGAATTTAAGGACTATCTTCATTGCACACGGTACAACTCCCTCAGTGTTCCGATCTATAAATATTTTTGTGGTTGGTAGGTTTTTTAATTTATTAAATTTTCCTTCCTAAAAAGTCCTACATTATATCTCAACTTCACCCACGCGCGGCATACTAGACAACTCCCAAAGTATATACAATGTCATGATACAGTAGGGCTTATGGAATGTCCGACGTGACTCATACGTTTGAGAATTTAAACAGCCACTTTCCACATTTGGAATTGTGATATCATTACAGGGTTGTCAAAGTTAACTTCAATCACACTTCCCGCTCACTCTTCAACATGTTTTCCAAGATTGCGTTTATCTATAATCACCTTTCCCAAGTAATTCGGAATTCTGATTATTTAGCTTATCAGACTCTGCCGATCTCTTGTATCACATGACTTGTCGCAATCCGACTGCCTGTCTAGACAAATCGTGCTTGATACAATTAAACCCGTATTGCAAGTCCATTCTACTGTCGGATCGGAAGTCATTATGCAATCTTGAACAAACACTTTATGCTCGCATTTACCTGGAGTCAATGTGGTATTATCACGTTTAGTGAGTTAATTAATCTCTCAGGAATGGGCGATTGTCTGGCCCTGTCATGCATCGAAGCGTGAAACGTGGACAATGATAGTAGGAAAACAGGGTAACAATTCTGAAAAGAGGATAGGCACGAAATTATGTGCGTTAAATATGCCAAAATAATAGATAATAAAGGCGATGAGAGGAAGTTACGAAAAAGTAAACTGGCTATAATGTCACAAAGGGCATATGAATACTTTGGTGTAGGCTTCTTGCAAGCGCACTAGCTACAGTCCCATGCTCAGTAGGGAGCTAAAAGGAAAATAATGTTAATGATGCTAAGACAGCAATAAGCATTACGTCATACAGGTACTCATTGTATATAATGGAGGACAACAAAAATAACGTAAATATTTTCCTTTTTTTCAGCTTTCGCTGTTCGATACATCACCAAGAGGTACATCGGGGACTACGCGCCTAATACAGGTAAGATTGAGAGCATGTCTGTATTCTATGATAGACAAGGTGCACGACATAATTAAATTAAGGCTGGGGTTGATTTTTTTGATTTTTTTTATGAATCGATTAATCGATTTTCTTTAATAGAAGATTAATCTATCATTTTCGAACAATTTGAAAATCATAAAAAAATCATAAATACTTTTTTTTTAATCACTAAGGATTTTTATTTATTTTACTTAATATATGGCAACAGCGTACTGAAAATATAATGAAAATACCGAAAAGTTACAACCAAACAATTTATCATTATTGACCATGCTTGTCAAATTCCATATCACAAAACTCCAACATAGCAAATGCTCTCGCATTTAAGCAAAAAACACAAACTTTGCTAAAAGTGTAATAATCGATTAAAATTTGTTTTATCAATAAATCGATTAAAACAATTGTAAAAGATTAATCCAATAATTAATTGTAAAAGATCCCAGCCCTAAATTGAATGCATCGATGGGAGTCCTCTGTTAACTGGCCGAAGACTGGGGCGGCGGACAATTTACGACTGAATTTAAGAAATGAAAGTTAAGTGAAACAGTCTAGGATAGATTTTATTATCACATAATTACTAAAGGTGAAGACAGTCGCAGTTGAGATGTTGCTTTATGGAAGTGAAGTGTTAGAGAGCCACCATGCCCTGTTTGTTATTTTATAAGGTGGAGCGACCAGTTCCCTTCCTCGCGGCCTTTTGTCCTCTTAACTCAAAAGCAGAGGCAGGTACCCATTTGCGCTGAACCTTTACCTTCATCATAACTGCCTCAGCTTGTTTCATTAATCACTTCGGGGCTATGAGAGCAGTTGGAAGTAATAATTAATTTGAAAATATCTAGCTGGACCTGGTCTGCAATGTTAATATACCATTTTTAATATCACCCTTAACATAATCATCATGGTAGTGTAACATCCTACATATCATCGTTCTCGTTCTGATCATAATCATGTTAACATAACATCTTTAATATCATCCTTATGGTAACATAACATCGTCAGTGTCATCTCTATCGTCATCACGTTGTCACAACTTTAATATCATACTTTGCTATCCTCATCTATCTATCTATCTATCTATCTATCTATCTATCTATCTATCTATCTATCTATCTATCTATCTATCTATCTATCTATCTATCTATCTATCTATCTGTCTGTCTGTCTGTCTGTCTGTCTGTCTGTCTGTATGTCTGTCTGTCTCTCTGTCTGTCTCTCTGTCTCTCTGTTTCTCTGTCTGTCTGTCTAGTCAAGTCTGTCTTGTCTGTCTATCTAGTCTGACTGTCTGTCTTGTCTGGTCTGTCTTGTCTAGTCTGTCTGAATCACACGCGCATTCTCAGCTGCTTAAAAGATTTCTCAGATAAAATGCTGACGTCGCCAGATTAACGGTATTGCAGTTGGGAAAGGGGGGGGGGGGGGATACCTCTCACTGGGTAAATTTAGGATAAGACATCGTCTTGGCTATCATTTCTTGTTTGAAGATGTATTTTTCATTTAAAATTGAAAAACAAAAAATAATGACGAGAACAGATACTGTGGATGAAAGAAAATCATGTCATGACTGTGGATTTCATCTGAGGGCAATAGATCCACAACCAGGTCACGAACCTTATCTGGTCGTGTAAATATTACTCTGGGCTTTTAATGACGATTCTGGAAATGTTATTTTGTTATTAATAACTATCATGGAATGTTAATGTGGGCTATTAATGACTATCATGAAACGTTAATGTGGGCTATTAGTGACAATCATGGAATGTTACTGTAGGCTATTAAAAACGATTCATGAAATTGTGACGGTATTGCCTCCTCTGCTTTGCAGTAGTGGTCCAACAGTGGCCAAAACTCAAGAGTATCTAATATGGGTGTTGCGTAATCCAAATGTTGTGTAATATTATATTATATGTGGATGAAGTCACATGTGCCACACAACGTTGAGGGTGTTGTAATTCATCTGCTTCCCAAAGGTACTATGATACTGGCCTTTGCAGAGTAGTGTGCCACCCTCAGACACCAGGGATGATGAGGCGTAGTAACTTGGTGTCTGTAGTCTGGTTTAAGTGTGATGTAAGTATATAACTTCTGTTGCCAAGGGCAGGTAGTGCTGGCACTTAAAGTATGGTGTAGACTTAGGACTGGTGTACATGTGTAAAATAGTTGCACAGTCATACAGGTACAGTTCCAACAGGAACGTCACACCAAATCACGACGTATGAAGTCAATCAAGCTTTAAACAGCAGTGATGGGTTTTTTTGCAATATATATTGTACGCCACAATGACAAAATGCATGGACATCGTTATGTAGAAAAACATCACAGGGATAGTACAACAGTCATTGTATCATCGAAGTAGTCGATTCAACAGACACAGCGAACAGCATAATAATAATGTACATTATGTGCCTTTTCAGGATATCGTAAACCGCTGTTCATGTAGTCAGGTAGTAAACTTCCCCTTTCCATAAGAGCTAGTAGATATCAGCTAGGAAATTAAATATGGTCTCCTATTTTTGACCTCAACAAGACAGGCATGTCTTTCGAGCGTCACATTATTGTTCTCTATGTTCCTTATACAGCAAAGGTATCAAACCTAGATCCATCAACAAAGTTCAGGAAGCAAGTAGTCCGTAGGACAGGCATCAATCGATGCGTGACAATATAAGTGGATCGTGAGCTGAGCAAACTCGTCATAATATAGACTTGATAATAAGGCAGGCTAAGCGAAAGTCAACATCACAAGATGGCGATAAAGTCACTTAGCAAAAAAGGATTCATTTACCTGTTCATCAGGAATTAATACACAAATTCACATATGCCTCCAGGCATTAGGAATAACATGGAGATATATCATCTCAAAAAAGGAACAACAATCATGAGGACTCCTTCCTGAATAATCTAAGCGAAGACTAGCACATAGCTACGTCTCGCCTTATCAGCTTCTCTGCTCAGACTAACCTGGGCGGAAATTGTTTAAACAACGCCACAAAAAGAGACATGCGCAGAACACGCGAATCGAATACAACTCAGCCAAATTTACGAAACGAAGAATGTTCTACGATGTTCGACTAAAGACCTTTTACCTTAAAAGGAAATGAATCTTGAAACATTGCGATTGCCAACTGTTTTCAAAGAACTGGCGATCTGAGCGCTCCATAAATGGACATGACTCAAAAATCGTTCACACAACTATCGGCAACCCTAGCTATCAAGATAAGACAACTTCTTGAAGATAGCTATCAAGATTAGACGACTGTAGAAATAAAAGTGACTACAATTCCATGAGTTCCTTCCCATGCATTAAAAATTAACTATAGTCAGAATGCATGGTCAGAATAAGTTGCGACAAGTTTTTAGCAGCAACAATGGGCTTCAAAGGTATATACTATGCCTTGTGTAAACATTTATTACACATAAGGAGGGGAAACCCGAGGCCTGTAAACAGTAAATTAATATGAAACAAATATAAAGGTATGTTATCAGGCACTCGTAGGAAATAAAGAAGTAGAACACTAGACAACAGAAAAACAACAGACATGAGTGGCTTACCCAGGATTTGAACCCTGGACCTTCCGTGCGACAACCCCGCCTAGCCATGCAAGCGAATCACACTATCCTCCCTGCCATCTACGCATCACCAAAAATGATGTTTCGATGACAGGTCATTAGTGCGAACCGCAATACACGACACCGGAAGTCCACCATGGGCAGTTTAGCCTATTAATGACGCAATCACTTCTGTTGTTTCCGTATCATGCAGTATAGGCCAGTCCAACAAGACAAGGACCTTAATACTTTGTCCAGTAAATGATAGTAGACTTAGAACAGTGAGAACAGGACAGAGGGTAGGTTTGGTATTGTATAAACATTTATTACAGGGTCAGCACTTTTTCTTTCTCTGTTATGTAGCAGATATTTTGTATCTACATTCTTTCACTCCTCTCAGGAATAAGTCGTCATGCCTGTTTGCTACCTATTTCTCTCTGCTTTGCAATGAGCGGCTGAGATAATATTAACGACAACCATGTTGGTTAATCGCGGGTGCAGCCGACATCAGACTACAGATTAGCTCTTCAAATCGTCAGCGTATTTGCTTACTCGCTGATAAGGCCAGACTGCTCTCTTCGCAAAGCTGGTAATTTGGGAAAACACCTTATGGACGGACAGGAATGACAAGATTACTTTAGATAAAGTAATAGGATGTTACATCTTACACACATTGTCGTATGAGTTTACATATGTGTTGGTGAGTTTGTCTGCCAGGCAATCGGATGTTTTATTGTCATATTTGGCAGATGTGACCTTTGCATCACGCACAAAATTATTCCATGTCAGAATATTTTGAAATTACCCCACATAACAAGCATGTTTGAAATGATTGGATCCCTGAGTAGCTTCATAACAAACAGATGCGGGGGTAGGACAGGTAATATAACCGGACCTTTTCGCAGTCTTAATTCACTGTGAGAAATCGCTTGCCAAAGACGACACAACCAGACATTGCCAGAAGTTAGAATTCAGAATTCCATTTTATCAGTCCGGACTTTTCTTGGAGATTCTTGACGGACTTATGGGCTGGTGACTGCTTATTGCTAGTTTCTTAAAGAGAACTAAAATCCTAGGTAGTCCCAAGTTCCATATGGAGCAAAGAGGGAAAGATGAAAGAAGTGATGTACATTCTAAGTATAATATTTACATTCTTAAACCAGTGTAAATGTCTATGTAAACATATTCACTTTAAAATTAATGAAAATTTCAACTGTTCAACAAGTGTAGATATAAATGAAAACATATTCAATTTATATTGTGAACATTTTTCGGTCAGTGGAGATGTAAATGTAAACATATTCTGTCTGTACTATTAACCTTTTCATTTAAATGTAAAAGAAAAGATAAAGCTATTCAATTTAAATGTAAAGAAAGTTTTCTCTCGAGGGATTAAGTTTAATTTTCACAGAATCAAACCATCAGCGGGAGCAGAACCTACCAGTGGCAGATAAGTGAAACCTATAAGCTGCCACGTGAACTCCTGTGTAAACATTTATCCCATCACAACAGTGATGATACCTTTCTGAAAACATTATCCATTCGTTTAAACCATTGTTAAAACTAAATGATTATTAAAGTTGTTATTTGTAATTATACAAATTTAACTTCGATTTAATCATTTTAAATGTACTGCATGTTTTTCTCAGTCAATTTACTAAATACACTCTAAACAGAGCTATACCATAATAATAAGAATTCCACTGAGTAAATCAGAGTGGGGGCATGATGAGCTAAAATCAACAATTGCTTAATCCTTCACAAAAGTTGTCGGCAGATCATAGAGTTAAGGGGCTCAACCAATGCAGCATTGTTCTCGCTTTTTCTGAGTATCGTGTGAAACTCCCTTGGGATAGAAGCGTCATTACCCTTCTATCTACAACTCTGCCAAGAGTAATCTTGTGCAAATGTAGACACCGTTGAAGGCCCCTACTAGATACTCTTGAGTTTTGACCACTGTTGGACCACTACTGCAAAGCAGGGGAGGCAATCCGTGACACTATTAATGGCTGTCATGTAAATGTTAATATAGGCTATTAATGACGAACATGGAAATATTCTTATGGGCAAAGGCTTACATTAATTCTTTGGTACCCCCCATGAAACGCACAGAAAAAAATATATCATACTTCTGTTTCAAGCAGATTTTTTTAACAGTGAGTGTCTTAATCGTATCTGATTGCAACCCCACCACCCCCACCCCATGGTTGTCACCTGGGACGGAAAGCCCCCTTGCATCCCTTAGTGCACCTCTGCGTATGGGTTTTTATTGACTATCATTGATATATCACTGCTGGCTATTAATAAATAAACAGAGAACCCCGAGGCATGTGAAAATAAATAAATACAAATAAACAGGTACCTGTAGGCACTCGTAGGAAATATAGATTAACTCTTTGACTATGCAGTTATTTTCCACCCTGTGCCGTAATTTTAATTCGTGATAGACTAAAAACAACGCATAGAGAGTTGCTTTGTCACGGGTGTCAAATCTGACCAACGCTGTGTGCGTTGTTCTGGAGTCAAAGAGTTAATGACTATTGGCAGATAAAATACAATCTTCAGAAAGGTTACACTTGAAAGTACGAACAGTTTTAGCAAACATAGTTTACGTTAGAGGTATAAAAGTTTGTAGTATATATTTCAAATGTTTGTGTTTGTTAATAATATTTTAAAAGTAAATTGGCTCAGGTATTTTATAATCGGCGCAAGGAACCCGCCAAAGCTTGACGGGAAAATGTTATGCTTTTTCTGCCGCATGTCCTGATGACGAAACCAATTCTCCTGTGGTCATTTCAGTCTTTTATGTTTCATTTCCGATGAGAGGTCACAGCAATTGGGTCTGAAAATACACAGGGAAAAGACAAAAATAATGAGAATAAATGCAGGTAATGATAGCAGGGTTGAACTTGAAGAAACACCAATACAAGATGTAGAATCGTACACATATCTTGGCAACAATATAGACAAAGTTGGAGGGACAGACAGTGATATCAAACTAAGAATAAAAAAAGCAAGAGGAGCTTTCATTGCATTGAGAAATATATGGAGTTCAAGAGAAATCGGATCCAACACGAAAATAAGAATCTTCAACTCAAATGTGAAGTCAGGCTCTGAAACATGGAGAACAACAAAGACAACAACCAAAAAGCTACAGACTTTCATAAATGGGTGCTTGCGTAGAATAGAGGGATTAAAATGGTATGACAAGGTTACCAACGTGGAACTGAGGACAAGAACTAGACAAGTGCCAGTGAAACAAGAGATGAGAAGAAGACGATGGAAATGGATAGGACACACACTGAGGAAACCTGTTGATAGCATTACAAGACAGTCCTTGTTTTGGAACCCCCAGGGCAAGAGAGGCAGAGGTAGACCAAGAAGCACATGGAGAAGAGAGCTGGAAACAGAGGTGAAAATAATGAGGAAAACGTGGAAAGAACTTGAGATGAAGGCACGTGACAGGAGGACTTGGCATGAGTCTGTTGAAGGCCTATGCTCCCTTGGGAGTGGAGGGTTATGAATGAATGAATGCTTCATTTCAACTTTATTGGATCTTTGTAGTCAAACTTATCATGACTTATGGCCAATGGTTATTGCACCCCGAAAAGAAAATTGAAAGGCCTGTGTGTTATTTATGTTTTATTGTGCAGTGCGCGCTTTTTCCATATTTTCCCGAAAGGGTGGCGGGAGTTTTTAATGTCCTTTTAAGGACGGTTAACTTAGTTACGTGGGGATATGGCTATTTTACAGGGAGCTCAGCTGGATAAACAGGGGCAGATTTTGCTGGTCTCCATATTCTGACTATTATATAAATCAGGGGTCGGTAACCTAGGAGCTTTTAGGATTTACTTTAAAAACACTGAGTCATGTGAAGATCTACCATTTGTGTGTGGGGTGTGGGTGTGAATGTGGGAGGTGATTATCCCTATTAAGAAAAGATCGCGTTCCTATTTCATGCAGTTAAGGAATATATCGGGAGTTTTCGTTGGGAATTCGGAAAAAGTAGGATTTTTGATCCCGGGGACACTGCGATTTTAAATGTTGGCGGGAGAGGTCTAGTCTTTAAATTCCCTACTTTAAAATAGTATTTCTGTTTTTCTCCGCAGTCGCCTAAAGATCTATCAAATCATCCATTGGGATCTACGGGTAGATCCGGATCGATTGGTTGCCGACATCTGATATAAATATATTTTACGGAAGACGGACGAAGATGGCTGTAAACTGCTCCACCAATGCCCCATTCTTGATGTATGGATGCGAGCCATGGGCAATGACTACAACCCACAAAAGCCAGATCCAAACTTCAGAAATGAGGTATCTGAGGAAGGTGGTTGAAGTTACAAGAAGAGACATGGTCCGCAACCGAACGATACGTCATGGCCTAAAATCCCAACCCCTGTAGATCCAAGTAGAACAGTCCCAACTAAGATGGTTTGGCCATGTCTGCAGATTGGGAGAAGATCGGCTACCACGACAAGTATGCGAAACTAAATGCCAGGGATCCAGACCTTCAGGACGACCCAGAGTCCGCTAGGAGGACGATATTAGACAATCTCTGAAGGACCGAGGACTAGAATGGATCCAGACCAGGAGGAAAACAGCCGATAGGATAATATGGCGCTCTCTCTTCCAAACCTCTACACCTCACGGTAGAAGAGAAACGACCAAGTAAGTAAGTACAGAAGACTGTGGCTCTGGCCCTTATAGTTACTAGGGGCCTCTGAGGAGAGAAAGAAGAATAAGGCACCTGCATCTCAAAACATGGAAAGAGCTTGAGCGGATGGCACAGGACATGAAGACTTGGCTTGTGTTTGTTGAAGGCCTATGCTCCTCGGGGAGCTAAAAGGTATTGATTGAATCTCGTAAGAGGCAACTAATATGACATTCTGGATGGTGCTTGTTTTTTTTATTTATTTTTTATTTTGTTGTCTTTCCAGTCCATAATTTTTTTTTCTTTTGCCTTAATTTGGCGAGGCGCGATCCCGTTCAACCTAGACACAGGGTACGTCAGTTATATTAGGGCGCATGTCAAAATATAACAGACTTTGTTGTCTGGGTCAGTGTGTATGAATAAAAACTTTTGTATCTGTTTGCTCGACAGTGGGATTCGTCTTTGGGTTATATTGAAAACATGTTATTTTGCTACACACGCCTCCCATTTTTTTTTCATTCTCATTACATGCGTATTTTGTTGTTCTCCCTGACTACTCCGTATATAACGTAATAAATAGTTAATTTAAAAACATTTTAAAGTTAAAACAAAAATACAACTATAGACAAAATTCTGATAACTGCATTAGGAAAACATTGAGACCATATCTCACCATTTAAAACAAATATATAACCACTGGGGTTTCTGAACTTTACGGCTTCAGCAATCCGTGAAAGGTCAAGGTGGTCCTATAGTAAATACCGCCGTAGAGTAGTGAATTGTAAGAGACTTCACTATTCTAAGTCCGGTTTTATGAGGTGGGGGGGGGGGGAGAGAGAGACTGACCGCTGCATTTGCCTTACCTAACTCAAGAGGAGACTCAGGTAACCATTTACAGCTGTGTACATTTGAGCATGTCGTTCCCGGAGGTCTCTGAAGAGATTAAGAAAAACAGAATAGGACTACTACACCCTCAGGCATGTCGTACAAGGCGACTAATATAAGCGTGTGCATGTGTGGCGTGAGGTTTTATTTGGCTGTAGGATCAGTATAGTACTGAAAATTACAGAAATAGAATTTCTGCAGAAAATGGTGAAGTCCCAGTGTCTGAGAGAACTACTGGTATCACAAATTAGTTACGGCTGTGAATGTTCTGATCTCGAAACAATAGTAGAGAGGAGACCGACATAAAGTGCAACCTCCGCTGTGTAACTAACTGTGATATTAAAAAAACAAGGAAACAGATTTTACTTAACAAAGATAAAATTGACAAGTCGTTCAAATACAATTTCCTTATTATTTATTTAGTATATACACTATCTACTCTTGTGCTGAAGGGTGAATGTTGAAAAATGGAATGTAATGGATTTGTAAGTTTACAAATGATTCACATATATATATATAGATATTACAAGTTTTCCAATTATAGGAAACAAATTTATATCAGCTGTGCTGTTAATCACTTATAGTAAATGTATCAGCTGTGCTGTTAATTAAGTATATAACATTTATCAGCTATGCTGTCATTATTGTCTCTTTCTACGCTAAATCACTTTCTCGTCACTGACACTAATTTTTGCTCACAATGCCGACAGAAATGGTACTAATGTGTACTCATCTCTTAGACGTTCTGTCCTTCTTGATTTAGTTGACACAAAACCGGCTGAAGATCGTTCCTTTAGCCCACCCAAGACTGAGGGGGACCAAAGATGAAGATTCTTTGCAATCTCTATGCTCCTGTGGAGTTCCAGGCAGCTGGATTGACGACCCACGATCTCAGTTTTGATGACACAAATAAAACCTGTAACAAGGAAAAATAGGGGCTAATTTCTGTCCTCAAGCCCACCTATTTCTAGTGTGGGTGAAATGAGCGTGTCTCAGTGTCTGCATTGTAGGATGAATGACAACATGGCTCAGTATGATTTAGCAATAGCGAGACAAGACAGGTGTCTACTTGCAAAACCTTATTTCTGATAAACTAATACATGGATACATTCGATAATATAAAGTCAATACATGAATACATCCAATAATATAATTCAATACATGAATACATCCAGTAATATAAATTCAATACATGAATACATCCAGTAATATAAATTCAATACATGAATACATCCAATAATATGTACACCTAGGTGTGATACCCTTTCCTTCCCCCTATAATATACCAGGCCCTCTCTGATAAGTGCTATACAAGCTGGTAACATATATACTAACAATATTGTTATGTTCTTATGATAGGAGTATATGAGACGAGGACTGTTTGGTGATATATATCAGGTGGGAGTTATATGGGACAATAGATTGGAGTTAGATGAAGCAATAGATTGAGTCCTAACAAGGACTGTTTTGGTTATATTGCAATTGGTCTGAGATAATAGATTGAAGTATAGGAGACAATAGGTTGAGTCCTAACAAGGACTGTTTTGGTTATATTGCAGTTGGTCTGAGATAATAGATTGAAGTATAGGAGACAATAGGTTGAGTCCTAACAAGGACTGTTTTGGTTATATTGCAGTTGGTCTTATCTGAGATAATAGACTGAAGTCATGTGAGACAATAGATTGAAGTATGAGTCCTATTAGTCTTCGTCTATTCAATCATATTAGGAAATAAAATCATTATACCTAATTCCCCCAAGATACAATCAGTAACTTGATATATTCATATTAAAACAAATATATACAGGTGTAGGTAGTATAATGACACACAACAAATACCAACATTATATACCTGCTGAAGGCCTATTTTCCTAAAGGTTATCGTAAATTTATTTTTACCCTCCAAGATTTAAAAAGGCCAGTTTGACTCGACTAGTGAAGTAGGCTGCAGGTCGATGCCCTCAGGTAAGCAATAAATCGTGACAGCTTCTCTCCTCTTCAGTCGGTCGGTATCTCTGGCTTCGTGTCTGGTTGCGTGCCTTTGCATAAAATCTCGCCCGATTATATAGGTAGGTGAATGCTTAAGCAAAGCTTTTGGTTGGTTCCTGGCGGAGCAAGCTGATTGGTTTCCTGCAGTTTCGTCTTTTGCTCATACAGCCTAATTTTATTCAGTTTTCTGTCGCCATCTTGCGTGAACAAGATGGCCGTTAATTTATTCTGTCTCAGAGACTGGTGAACGTTGCTCGTTGATTGGTTGAAGCAAATCTGTATCTCGACATAGTGATTAACAAAGTAGTGGGTTACACTCGTTTCACGACAGCATGGCGGCAGGCAACCTCATCATGTAAAACATATTGCCACAAAAACTACTTCTGCCGAGTCACGTGACTGCTTAGTGCTGGCTTCCTGCAAGTGGTGGCTTCATTCTGTGTAAGGAATGCAAACGAAAATGATGATGATACTGTAGTGTGTCGATATCAGGTTTCGAACCAACCAGGTAGCGTTACTTCGCTATGCATGCACTCTAACCACACTGTCCCGAACAATGTTTAGCAAATTCTGTTGCTGAGTATTTTAAAAGCGTACAAAAGTGCCTTACTTGATGGGTCAAAAGTGGACCGCGATTCGGAACATCAGATTGCATGACGGGCGCAAGTTTTATCAATTTTTTTTTTTTTTCTATCCAGCGGCACTTGGGCTTCAGCCCTTCGGCCCAATGACATGAAACAAATTTCACGGTACTGCAAAGCTGGGGAGCCTGTGGACTTTCCTTCCCACCGTCAGCGCGGCTCCCAAGTTTTATCAATACGTGAGTTAACCGAAAAAGAAGTTCGAGTGTACAACAGTTTAAGCTGATCGAAAAAACACGAAGCCAGTCGCTGAACAGATTAAACTGTTACCTGGCGTTCCTTAAAACGAGGACAGAGAGCGAAGAGAAAAATTAGTTAAAATAAGAAACTTTTGACTAGTTTTGAATAGCTAAGTTGTGGTAGGTAACAGCTTGCAAACGAGCCTGCTTACAAAATATACTAGAAATGTTAGACACTCGAGGAAAAATGGAGTGACAACATCGCAACACTCAACACTTTCACTGCGTGCACTGGATCAGAAACAGATAAGCAACTCTCCCCGCAACGTTCACTCCCATGTAAATTTTCCAATATAACACCATTGTGGAAGCAAGAATATGACTTCTAAGACGACTGGGCCAAGTTGTGCAGGGTCATCCTCACCATGAAACGCACACTGCCCCATAACGCGCAAGGTGATAGCGCATCCATCACATGCCTTGGTTCTGGCTCCCTTTACGGCGGTCAACTGCATCCGTGCTCCGTGCATCCACCACAACTCAGGTCCCCCCTCCCAAAAAAAAAAGAAATTAAATTTTCCATATAATGCGTTCAATTGTGTGAGGAAATTTCCAGTGTGTGAACTAAGTGTTATACCATCAGCAGAACACCTGATATGTCTTAGAATTCATTGATGTTTCCCGTGTGTCCGCCACTTAAAACTCGGCTGAATATACAAACATTTTCTCACGCCTGGCAATCTTGTCTGTAGCCCAAAAAAAAAATTACCTGGCAGAAGCTTTCAGGAAATGGAAGTCCTTGAAACTAGTGTACAGGTATGTGGGAGTTCTTTGAGCTTGGAGATAGTGACATTTTTGAAGTGCCAGATGGTTGTTAGTTTGTGGTTTTGATGAAGGATGAAGGCGGCCGTTGATTAAAAACGTTGTTGTAGATATGTTTCGTGGATGTTACTTATTAACATTTTCTGAAAGTCGTTTTTTTCCTTCCAAAATATAGTCTCCCTCTCCCCTCATCTCTATCTCTTCCCTCCCGCCTGTCTGTATGCTTCTGACTGTCTGTGTCTGCCTTTGTCTGCCTATCCCTCTGTCTGTCTCTGCCCCTTGGTCTGTCTCTCTCTGTCTGTCCTCTGTCTCTGTCTGCCTGTCCATCTGTCGGTGTCTGCCTGTCCCTCTGTCTGTCTCTGCCCCTTGGTCTGTCTCTCTCTGTCCCATTGTCTAACTATCTGTCTATCTGTCTGCCTGTCCCTCTGTCTGCCTGTCCCTCTGTCTGTGTCTGCCTGTCCCTCTGTCTGTGTCTCCCTGTCCCTCTGTCTGTCTCTGCCCCTTGATCTCTCTCTGTGTCTGTCCCTATGTCTGATCGATTACACTGGTATTCACACATTTTGGTGCCTTAAATTTTATAGCTGTTCTTGGGTAATTTTGGGTTGCTGATTCCAAAAATGTAATCAGATTTTTTTCTATCAGCTCTAGTTTTTGAGATAACTAAGAATGACCATATTAGTAGGGCAATTGTTATGTACAATTCTAGAGTTAGGTGCTATCAGTGGCATTTTGACTTTAGTCTGCATTCATATTATATGTAATTACTGTGCATATATTACCAAAAATGTAATAAAACTTTATCACTAGCACTTGTTTAGTCAACACGCAAAAAGGATCTTTTCGAGGACTTCCTGGAATGTGATATGCCCGGACAGTCACGCTTAAGGGTCCAACAGTAATCTGCCATCACATGGGCATCCCAAAGTCCCTGGTATCTCTCTTCCATTGTTTTTATATCTTGGTGAAATCTTTCACCTTGCTCCTCACTAAAGTCGCCAAGATTCTCCGGAAATAAATGTAAATGGTTATGGAGGTAGTGCAATTTTATGCTCATGTTGCATCCAAGTTCACAAAAACTCGACAGCATGTTTCCAACTAATTCAGAATAATTGTCTGCTTTAAAGTTACCCAGAAAGTTTTGCACAACTAAAACAAATGATGACCAGGCTGTGGACTCTGTTTTGTTCATGGAATCAATAAAATTTGGATCGTTTATTAACTTTCTAATTTGAGGTCCATCAAAAATTCCAGCTTTAAGTTTGTCTATGGTCAATTCTGGAAACTTTCTGCATAAGTAATTAAAACAGGTACCATCTTTGTTCAGTGCCTTAACAAATTGCTTCATCAAGCCAAGCTTTATATGTAATGGTGGCAGTAGAACTCTTTTTCGATCAATGAGAGGCTTATTGACAATATTATTTTCTCCAACTTTAAATTCATCCCCCGACGGCCACTGTTTCTTTGTCCAGTGCATATCTTTTGCCCTGCTATCCCACAAACATATAAAGCATGGATATTTGGTGAATCCCATTTGCTGGCCAAGCAAGAAGTTCATCATTTTAAGATCTGCACAAACCATCCAGTTATGTTCTAAATACTTCAATTTTTCCAGAACTGTGCTTATTGTAGCATACTCCTCTTTCATTGTAGTAGAATGAGCAATTGGAATTGAGCCATATTTGTTACCATTGTGTAAGAGAACACCCTTCAAACTACTTTTAGAGCTGTCAATGAAAAGTCGCCACTCATCTGGTGTATAACTTACATCCATTTTGTTAACAAGACCTCCTACATTAGTACAAAACACAAGGTTGTTTTCTTTACAAAAGAATGGAATAAAACCTTGCTCTCTGCTGCGATAAAATGTAACCTTTGTTTCAGCAGTCAGTAATTTTTTTTCTTTCAATCTTGAAGCCAAAAGTTCTGAAGATTCCTTGGAGAGATATAGATCTCGGATTAGATCATTTAGTTCAAGCTGGTCGAAGCGTTGAGGATCAGAAAAATCAGCTTCGAAATCACTATCACTGTCACTTGTCGTTCCACATGCCACTGCTGTCTCATCTTCTAGCAGGGAATCCGAAATCTGACTGAAAGTTGTAATTGGTATGTCATCTCCGTGTGGAACAGGTCGCCTGATTCCGTATGCAAGATCTAATAATAGATGCAAAGGCCGAACGCTGTAGACGTAAGATCTTTTAAAAGACGCTGATTTATTTCATTGTTTCTTTCTATTCTGATATTTTATACTGCCCGGAATTTATCTCGAACGGAAGTAAACACAAAACTATGCACATTTCAACAAGCTTCAACGTCTTTTATTTGCGTTTGAAGGGATTTTTTCACATTTATCTTCATCTTTAATCGTGTTTTGTCGTATCGCCATAATGACCGAAAAACACACAGGATATGTTACTAATATGTGAACAGTGAACAAACTGTGTGATCAACCATAACTTTCTTACTTTTTCTGTGTTTCTAAATGGATTACCTGCACAAAGAGAGCAGTAAAAACTGTATTGTGATAACAATTTATGTTACAAGCCTTACGTAAGTCGAAAATTTTTGTTCAAAATTTCAAGTTATCTTTTTTTCGCGTACATGTTATCTGTTATAACATAAACATAACATACAATTAGCTAGAAAGGCATATGGATTTATATTGTTCATCCAATGCACTTTAATTTGATATATAATATGTTATACTTAACTCATGATTAGACACACATTGTCAGTAAACGTAAATTATGTATGTGTAAATTTTTGTGGCTTAAAAATAATTCCGTCCAGAGCTGAAAATAATTACGTACGGAATCAGCTAGCAGAATCTAAATCTGGATATTTCCACTTTTTGTGATTTTTTTCCATTAATTCTCTTAATATTCACAAAAATATGAGGAGCCCAAGACTTGTCCTGGTCACCTAGTTTTACTTTAAAGTAAGCTGGCCTTATATAGAAAATATTGTAATAATACGGGTGACGCAAAAAAAAAAAAAAAAAACGGGCCCGCGCGCGCACAAACAGTTCGCGCGCGGGCCAGTTTTTTTTTTTTTGTGGGTCACCCTGTATTAATGAAATACAAAAATGTCTGTATCTCAAAAACTAGAGCTGCTACAGACAAGTAAATGTGATATTTGGATTGAGCAGGCCTCATTTATGTACAATCAAGAGTAAAATGTTTGGCACCAAAAATTGTTTTTTTTTTCTGGTTGGGCTGTGTTATCTAGCTATCTCTCGGTCAGTCTGAGCGAAAACCACGACAGAAGACACTGAACACAGGGGTCTGTTTGCTGACGTTCTCTAAAACACAGACAGAGAGCGAACATAAAAATTGTTTATAGTCCGTCCGTCGGCCAAGTGGTTACAATTGGCTCAAGTACACAAACCTCACTTCCCCACTGCTCATTCGTGGAACAAAAAAGTACGTAAGTAAATAAAGGGAAGTCCACATATGACATCACGCAGTTGGGAGGGGGAGGGGAGAGGAGGAAGTTAAAATGTTGTGACGTTTTGTGACGATGGGGTAAAGAGGGGGGGGGGGGGGGGTGTTGGAAAAATGTGACGTCCTACTTGCTTCTTTCATAAATAATGTTGTTCCTTTTATCCGCAATAGTATCTGCACACGTTAACTTGTATCCGCAATAGTTAGCTTTCATCTGCAATAGTTAACTTTTCGTCTTCTACTGTTAACTTTCATCTGCAGTAGTTAACTCTTATCCACAATAGTTAACAGCTCCTTCGCGGACGACTGATATTAATCTCAGCTGAAATATAGGTTAATTGTTATGACTGGTTTTAATTGATTTTAATATTTCTTTTTTAAATAATGTAATACTCACCTTAAAAAATAAATTGAACTGTGTCAAATTATATTTTTTTTTAAACAGTGACAAGTTATCACCATCGCGACAACAGTCTGATGAGGTTGGAAACAAACGTTAAGCTAGTTAAATCAACTCTGTATGTGTGTGTGTGTGCGTGCGTGCGTGTGTGTATATGTTGGTTGAGGGAAAATAGATCCAAATGCCTTTATTTAATTACTGCAAAGGTTGGTTAATCCCTGTCTCGTGCTGGTATGGCCGTATGACCTATTACCATAGCATTTATTCGTGCTAGCAACCAGTTATAATAAAACATAAGAAATTACTATTAACTACTATAGAGAATAAACAGAGCAGTTACGACATTTCGTAGTAAACCAAAATACGATTTACATTGAGTATAAGATGACATAAAAAAGAAACTGAATCTATGTCACACTGAGCGGCCCAACGCTATCTATGGCGGGAGTTGCCTAGCAACGAGTGACTCAAATAGGAATAGCCTTACTAATAGTAAGATCGCTTGATAGAATAACCAATAAATAAATTAACACAATATTTGCTTATCCAATGAAAGGGTAGCAAGTTCGCGCACTACCCCAAAAGCGCCAAGAAATAATTTTCTGGTAGTCAGTTGTAAAAATGAGCCCTTGCATATAGGATGTGATTTTAATTTTGCGTGGTGTAGCAACCTGGCGCTCCCCTGGTCTATCACAAAAAATCTTAGGCTCCTACGTTGTGATATACAACAGAACTCATTAGTGTATTTCATTATTCTTCAAGAAATTTGCAGATGCAAGAAGAAGATATTTTCCTCGTTATGAGAACATCTGTATGAAACAGATTTTCAACTTGTAGTTGAACAAGTAAGTACAGAACGTACGAACATTTTTTATTTCAGCTAGAAGTCAGAGAATATTATACTTATGCAAAGAAGCAAATTAAACCAGTATCAATAGAAATAAAACCAGTTGAGGTTAGACCCAAGGCGCCACATACTAAAGAAACTTTAATTAAGGAAATTGAGGAAAACGCAAATACGGATGAATGTTTTAATCCATGTCGGATGGAAGTAAAGAAAGGTCAATTTTATGATGCATGCAGAAGATGCACCATTGAAACTTTGCCTGATGTTGAAAAGTTCACTGTTTAATAAACCTTGAGAATTACCTACATTTTTACTGAGGATTATTTACTGTTGGAGAAACTTATATTGTTGTGGATGTATTGAATATTGAATAATACTTCATCACCACTATCTCTCACATATTAACAACACAAGAGGAACAAACCTACCTGGGGACAAATTGACATAAGCCAAGGAAGCACAAACTCTGGCGGACTTTAAGCCAGTTACTCACTTACTTGGATAACACACAAAAAATCACCATTTACTGTTCATTTAAAAACCAAACCAAATAATCTCATTAACTGCCACATGAGATTATGGTGTCATTAACTGCCACATGAAGATTATAAATGGTGCCGTTCCCGGCCACACTGGGACGCAGCACATGAAAGGCAAGATCTTTGCCAAAGCCTGTTTAACGAAGCAGTGTTAATTAAAAGATTATTTTGTCTGCATTAGTAACAGTTAACAGTTTTGCCGACGAACTGGCTCTTGTGTACATTAACCGTAATCAGATACAAATACATGATGAGAGGTCACAGCTAGTGGCTCTGAAAATACACATGGAGAAAATAAAGATGATGAGAGTAAATGCAGGAAATAAAAATACTGCATTTGAAAAAGCATCACTACAAGATATACAATCACTACAAGATATACAATCACTACAAGATATACAATCACTACAAGATATACAATCACTCACATACATTGGCAGCAGTAACGACACAGCTGGAGGAACAGACTTACTTACTTAGTCGTTCCCCTTCTACCGTGAGGTGTATAGGTTTGGAAGAGAGAGCGCCAGACTATCCTATCGGCTGTCTTCCTCCTGGCCTGGTTCCATTCTAGTGCTCAGTCCTTCAAAGATTTTCTAATGTTGTCCTCCCAGCGGACTCTGGGTCGTCCTCGGGGTCTGGATCCTTGGCTCTTTGTTTCCCATGCTTGTCGTGGTATCCGATCTTCTCCCATTCTGGAGGAACAGACAATGATATCAAAATAAAAATACAGAAGTCTAGAGGAATTTTCATTGGATTGGGAAATATATGGAGATTTTAAAAAGTCAAGCCCAACACAAAAATCATAATCTTCAAATGTCAAGTCAGTCCTATTGTATAGCTCTGAACATGGAGAACAACAAAAACAACAATTAGAAAGCGTCAGACTTTCATTAAGGAAATGGAAGGAAAGGACCCTATTACACACCCATAGTTGCATATTGGGAATATGATGATAGGCCCATATTTTCTTGAACATCAGCACACTAGAGGTGATGTGGTCAGCATCACGCCGGCCGCCTTAAACGTTCCCAGAGTTGCTCTGGTACCCAGTTCATGAGACTGGGTCGACCCCGAAGCCGTCTGCGGTCTAAAAAAATGCCACCTGAACTGGGGATCGAACCATGGACCACCGAGCTTGGAAGCCAGTGCACACTAACTACTGCACTACCGCGGCTTTCTTTCATAAATACGTAGAGAAAATGTAGTCTCATAGCACATGGTGCCGTAGGGGAGTGTTAGAGACTTTACAATACTAGGTTGAGCTTCGACAGGTGGGGTAATCAGTTCCCCTCCTGGCTACCTTTACCTTTCCTAACCCAAGAGAAGAGTCAGGTATCCATTTATAACTAGGCAGACTGTAGAGTGACGCCTCAGTGTTTCCAACCCACTTCCTTAGCCGCGAGAAGCCTGTGATGATAGGAAACTCTTTACAGAGCGATAAAACAGGAGGCAATCTGATCATCAGAAGTAGCCCCCCGTCCGACAAGTGTTTCGGCCCAGTATACTCCTTTACACTCTAAGAGGGGGGGGGGGGGGGCGGGCCCACTTGGGTCAAGACTCCCAAGCGTCTCAGCCTCCTGTTGTCTTGTATCGAAAATGAACCTATTTCACTTATGGTAGCAACTTTAAAATCCACAACTCCGCCAGCCGTGGAGGCAATTGTGAAAGTAACAAAGACAAATTATTCCGTTCATTCCGTCGCACATCACAACTAAGGACACATACTGAGACACCTGCGCGAAGCCGACGAGGCTAGCCACTGCGCGCTAGCAACTAAAATTCTGTGCCTAACACCTCATATAAATACGCCGCCTGTTGCCCCTCAGTTACAGCCCTTTCACTAGTACATCAAAAAACTCAACGTATTGTGGACTTAGAAAAATTCCTGGTGTTTTCTGTACCGCAGCGTTTACTGTCAACGATTTCCATTGCCCATTGCGGTTGTTCCACAGCCAGGCTGATGCCTTTTCGGCAGTTTCACTAAGCCTCTTCAGTGCCCTTGTTCTCGACTGTCCCCTCAGACCCAACAGTTTCAATAAATCATACACTGATGCAGCCACAAGCCCTCTTGCGCCCACCTCAACAGCCATGACCCTTGCAGTGAACCCATCGTGTCTCAGATCCGCGGCCAGATCATTATACTTGGCCGCTTTGAACGAATGTTGCTCGTCCAATCTGGATTAAAATGGCACAGTCAGTTCAATCAGTATAACCTGAAGCGCTGCTGAAGAATGAAGCACTATATCCGGCCGTCTCCGCGATTTTCTGATACTCTCTGGATATGCCCCTCGTCCAGGTAAGTCTACCGCCATCTCCCAGTCGTTTGCGCAGTCAAGAAGAGATGGTAAACTGCTACCAGGTTTACTCGGTTTGGGGTGTGCTGACTTTCCTGCCCTCAGAAAGTTTGTATTTGCGGTGCTCGGCCTTGGTTTGCTATTCGCCTTCATCCTTGCCAGGTCTATTGCCGCAGCAAGCTCATTTAGCACTTTGTTATGGCGCCAAGTGTATCGCCCTTGCCCTAAAAAAAACCTTACACGCTGAGAGCACGTGTTCAAGTGTCTGCCTCCCCTGGCACAGGGGCACTGCTCATCATCCGACTTTCCCTATTTCACAAGGTTTGGGGCCGACGGCAGCAGGTCATACATTGATCTAACAACGAAGCTGAGCCTAAGAGGTGCCAAATGCCATATATCATTCCATGTCAAGGATCTCTGCAGGGCTCCTTCCCATGTAGTCCATTGGCCTTGTTGGACCTGCTGCACTGCTATTTGCAACCTCTTATCATTCTCAGCTCCTCGTATCTTCTGAACTACCATGTCTCTGCGCTCCCTGCTTGATGCCTTGGACCACCAGCGGATGTCTCCATGACCAAATCCCCGTCTATTTGTTTGTGTGTATCCGATTACCTCCCTCAGTTTGAGTGACTCTTGGGCAGTATCAACAGCTTCTTCCACTCTCCACTTCCTTCCCGTTTTCAGCGTGGGCTGAATGGACTTAACCACGTCATCAGCTGACTCGCGTAGCATCATTGCAAGCCTTGCCTTTCCAACTTTGTACTATTCAACAACTGACTTGAAGGGAAGCAGACGTTTTGACTTTTTGCAGTACAGTGCTACATCTGACAGACCTGGTGGTACCCCTAGCCATTTCCTCATGAACTTGTTGACCTTCTGCTCTATAGCTCCCACTGTACTTGTGCTTATTTCATATATAAGCAGTGGCCACAGCAGCTTCGGTATCAACATGAACTGGAGGCACCACATTTTGAACTTTCCCAGGAGTCTGCTTTGGTCTATGATCTGTAGTCCTCTGTCTGCCATTTCTATTGTCACTCTAACCACGGGTTAAATGGCAAATATTTTGTGATGTCATATGTGGACGACCCATCAGTAAATTTTTTTGTAAACAAAACTTTGCCTCGTTTTGGCGAGGCTCGTCCCGTTCAACCTAGTCGGTTATATTAAGGCGCATGTCCAAATATGAAAGACTTTTAGGTCTGATTTACTATCAAATAAGTATCCCTTAGTAAAGAGATCAACAACATAATCTATACATAGCACTGGGAACTGGAGGTTGTGGAGGGACGTGCTCGCTTACGCCATCCGACATGGCACTTGAATAATAAGAAGGAAAAGGCCTGTACCAGACGAATTGTAGGTATGGAGATGGCGGGAAGCTACGGGGCTTCCTCCTGCATCTGGCGGGTTCTTGGCGACCAGCGTTGCCATTCTTAGATGGATTCACCTAGATATGGGTGTTGCACAAGAATTTCTCGTATTCTGTGTACAACATATATTTTTTCTAATGCAAGGGAAATAACCTTGTGAAATTAATAGTCACTTTTTATAATATGCAGTTGTCTGTTCTTGTTGGCAAAAGGTGGCAGATAAGTTTGTTAAGCGCTCTTAAATCATGTCCATGTATGGGATATGACAGGCCGGTTTTCTCAGAAATAATTGGCAACTTGCTATGCTGTCTAATGGTCTCCTTATAAGGCATTGATTTCGACGTTGTTCTTAGAAAGAGGTTCTATCTTCATATATTGTGTGAACAGTATTCGTATTGCGCTCTTTACTGCGCATGTCCAAGTTTTAAGTCTTTGTGTTCTGGTTTCCGCCCTGGAGTCGAGAACGGTTCGTTTTGCGAGCAAGACGTCTCTGTGAGAGCGTCTATGCTTATTTTGTTCTGTCAGGAATATTGAGTCCTCTTTATAGATTGCTCGTTTATTTGAGATGACATTTTTCTTGTGATTTAATACGCCTGGAGGCATGTGAGTTATATGGTGTATTTCCTGAAGACAAGGTAATTGCATTTTGAATAACTTTATCTTACGCCATCTTTCGAGATTGACATTTGTTTCGTAGCCTGTCATTGAAGAGTCTTCATTATGAGATGTTTCTCGGCTCACGTATTGCTACGTTGTAACGCATCGGGTTGATGCATGTCCTAAGGACTATTACTTGCTACCCTGCTACATGATCTAGGTTTGATACCTTTGTTAACTAGAGGATTTTTGAGGACATTATTGATACTTCAGAAGACGTGCCCGTCTTGCTGAAGTCAGTTCAAGGAGAGTGGATTGATCTCCTACATATTGTTATCTCCTGGCTAAGATAGAAAGGGATGGAGAATTTTCCCGACTACATTACAGCCTTATAATGTATTGACATGCATATGATTCATCTCTATTATGATGCCGTCTACCGTCCATTGCTGTACTGACTATGTTGCTGTAATAATGACTGTTTGATCGTACCTATGATGTACTTGCTTGTTTATGTCTACACACCTCGTCATTGTGGCGTCTACAATAAATAATCAAAACGTCACGAGGTGTTATACGATTCATTGACTCCATTCGTCGTGATTTGGTGTGACGTTCCTGTGGGAACTGTACCTGTCTGGCTGTACATGATCTACTTCACACACGCATACCAGACCTAAGACACCATATTACTTCACTCAACATTTGGAGTCGCTACATATTTGGTGGCCAGTCCAAAGGTATTTGATAAGCCCACCACGTCTCAACATTGATTTGATTTGGTGAGCAGACTCGGGGGGGTCCCTTTACCCAGAATTTTCAAAGTACCCGGCGTTGCCCGGTAAAAATATCTACATCTTTTTGCTTGAAGCAAGAATCGCGGGTTTTCGGTTGGGCAGTGTCTCCCTTAGATTGTACCACGTCATAGAGGTTGTCTATCGTGAGCGTTTTCTGTAGGGTGTGCAAATTTCCGATACTGGAATTTGCAAAGCGACCTTAGTTGCTATTTTTGTTAGTTGTGATGACATGTATTAGTATTGTTTTCGTTATTTTTTCGCACTCTTTAGTTTTGTTTTGATTTGTTTGTATTTGCTAGCCTCCTCTTTTCTATTGTTTAGTTTTATACAACATTTATATTTATACACTGTGGTGTCTTGTATTTGTATCATATTATCGCAGATATCATCACATTTTTTGTGATATTCCTTTAATTGTTGCTTTATTTTTTGTTGATTTCTGCGAATGTTTTCGTATTGTTGCTAAATCTTTGTTATTGTTTACATTGTATTGTTTACATTGTTAATGTTTACATTGCTATTGTTTACATTGTGATTGTGTTTACATAGTTATTGGTTACACTTATAGTAGTTAATTCACATTTGATAATGGATTATGCTGATGCACTACTACTATACTGATGATAAATAAATGATGAATAGTGTCGTGCACTATTGAATGGGAAGTGCACCTAGGATCAAGAGTTGATTGTTGATATTGCAATACAGTTGACATACAAGTTCTTTATAATAGACTTGTTTACCACAGAGATTTGGTTAATGAGTTTTGAGTATACAAGTGCTTAATTTAATACTTGTTACCACTGAGTTTGAAATAAGTTATTTAATTATTTCAGGTTTTGGACTCATATTTTAGACAACATGTCTACATTTGGGTACTTTATTGAGCAGGGTAAAGCCATTGGAAAGACTGGTGATAAATTAGAAGAATTTACGACTGTTCAGTATGCCAAGGCATTGAAGTCGGAAGAGAAGAGAATGAAAGAACAAACTGAACAAAAGAAAATAGAAGCTGAAAATTTAAAACTGCAGATGCAGGTGGATGAAAAAAGATTCCAAATTGAAATGGAAAAACAAAAAAGAGAAGCAGAATCTCAAGAGAAAAAACTTGAAAGAGAAATAGAGGCTGAAAATAAAAGACTTGAAAAAAAGGCTGAAAATAAAAGACTTGAAAAAGAGGCTGAAAATAAAAGACTTAAAAAAGAGGCTGAAAATAAAAAACTTGAAAAAGAGGCTGAAAATAAAAGACTTGAAAAAGAGGCTGAAAATAAAAGACTAGAAATAGAGATTGAAAATAAGAGACTTCAAGCTGAGGCTGAAGAGAAAAAGTTACAAAGGGAGGCTGAAGAGAGAAGGTTACAAAGAGAGGCTGAGGAAAGAAGGTTACAGAGAGAGGCTTATGAGAGAAAAGCAAAAATGGAGCATGAAGAAAAACTCTTAGCTTTAGAGTTGGAAAAGTTGAAATTGATGAGCATGAGTAATGCTAATGATGCAAATAAAGGTTCATCTGGTGATAAGGCTAATGCTAACACTTTTAAGATTAAGCTACCAGCATTTAGTCCTTCCAATGATCACATAACGTTCTATCAGGACAGATTTGAACAAGCATGTAAAGCTCATAACATAGACAAAGCACAATATGTTTATCAGTTGTCAGGGATACTGACAAGTAAAGCACTAAGTATGTTAAATATGGTGCATGATCCTGACAAGAACAATTATGAGGTTGTCAGGGCCGCTTTGTTAAAGAAATATAAGCTTAACGAAGATGGCTATCGTCTACAATTTAAAAACATGTTGCCTGAAACTGAAGTTGAATTCTCCGAGTTTATTGCAAGAATACGCATTACTTTTACACGTTGGGTTGAACTGTCTAAGACGGAACATACTTATGAAGCACTTATGGGCTTAATACTTAGAGACAAAGTCATGTCTTCTGTCAATGAGTCTTTCCTTGCTTTCCTTCATGAACGTAAACCTAAGACAATAAAAGAAATGGAAGATTTCTGTTGCCAGTATGTAACCGCGCATCCTCACGTAACCATTAGTAACTCAAAAGTGAAAGAAGGTTTGCCATCTGCTTCGGCAGCACCATACGGTCAAAACTTTTGTCGTAAATTCCAACAAAATTTTGATAGAAAGAGTAACAGTAATTATTTTCAAAATCATGGGAATCAATTTCATGGTGATTCTTCTTCGAAGAATTGGAGACAAGTTGACAATCCTCGATTCTATCAACCTAATAATTTTAGGAATTTCAGAAGAGGATATGGTAATAGAGGTTATTCCTCGCGAAGACCTCAGAACCAAACAAATAGATGTTCGCATCAATGTGGACATGATGGTAGTCGTGGAAACTGCAATTCGAACCAGGGTAACAGTTACAATAGAGACAACAATAACTTCAGAGATAATAATAACTCTGATAACTTCAGAGGTAATAATAGTCGCGGTAGATCTCAACACAAAAAAAAGAGATATCAGCAGGCTAACTCTGTACAGCAGTAAACTCAGGGATCCTGTAATCAGGGTGTTGATAATAAAAACTCTGACGCTGTCACTTGTTCTGCTTTTGACTTTGGGAGAGCAAACACGTGCCCCCAATGCAGTACTTTATTCGAACCGACTACTATAACTACTTTGAGTTGTGGTCACCCTCTTCCCGCTCTTCCTGCTGCAGTTGCGCATGACGGGAGGGGTTCTTTAATCCTACATAAGGGTCTTGTTAATAATACTCCGGTCTCACTACTTTTCGATTCCGGATGCACCACTATTGGTGTTAGACAATCTCTTGTAGATCCATCTTGTGCTACAGGAAAGGTTATCAAATGTGTCACATTTGGTGGCACTCTAGAGAAATATCCTACTGCTGTAATTCACATTGCCAATCCTTTCTTTACTGGAGATGTGCGCGCTTGTCTCTTACCTAATCCTATTGCGGACCTTATTATTGGTCGTATCCACGGAGTTAGGGAGTGTACCCCACAGCAGATTGCTGCTTGGGAAGATAATAATATGCAAGCTACCAATGCAGTGGTTACAAGAGCACAAGCTCTACAACCCCCCTGTTGCAAGTGGAAGTGTTGCAAGTAGTGGTTTGGTTAGCTCTGAACAATGTTCCATGTAATGTCAATAAAGTAGTTATAAATTCTGGCCATTGTTTTATCTTCTTGATATTCTTGAGTGATCGTGTATCGTGCCTTCTATGTAAGATTACGCGAATGCAGGGGTGGAAGATTCTGAACAATAATTGAACCTTGGAATACGATTGATGTGACAAGTCGGTTCCATTGAGTCCACAATTATTTAATACAGATTACACGTCAAGACGATTCATGCATGTTGATCACAAAGGTACATATTATAACTTGAAAATATATGGCATAGATATGTAGATATCCTATCAGTCCTTGTCCAATAATCAAATTACTGTATGCAGATTGTCATAGCTGTATGCACGCGCGGTTGGGGTTTCCAACGGCCGACAGTGAGTCTATGAGTCTGGCAAAATCAAATACTATGGACTGTAATTCATCCTTCCTTAATTTTTACTTTCGTACTGACCTTTAATCATTTCAAATCTTCGTAATAGCAATGGACTGACCCATGTCCGTACTTACATAAAATATATATCTGTATGGCAATACCATGCCCAACATTGGAAGGAGAGTCAGACGCGTCTTAACAGCTTGACGGTCTATGTGAAAAGGGTAGCGTTTCTTAGTTACCGACTGTGTCCTAAACAACGCTATACACGTCATAATCGATCGTGTATAAAGCGTTCATTAATTGAAACATCTATCGCAATATATTAAATGTCTTAACCTTTATAATTGCACGTCTGGTAACCTTTAGCAGACGGCGTTAATATCATATACCGTAACAATTCCCTGTACACCGGGGAAAAAAAAATCGATAGATTTTTTTTCAATATCTATCCGACTTAACAATTTTTCAAAAAAAATTTAACACAATTGTGACATATGGCCGACGATGTTCTGAGTAGAACCGTGTTGCGGTCGTGTCAACTAACTATTTGTCATAGTCATCTAATCATAAATCACATTATATATCAATATTATACATGTCATTATATCAACTAAATAAATGTCCAATGTTAATAGTGAATGATAAAATTAAATTAAAGTAAGGTCTGTCGTATTAGTATGTCATATAGGAATTAATTTGACTAATTAAAATTAAATTAATTAATTAAACTAAGAGTTAAATTATTAAGGTTCTAATGTAATGCGATGTTATGAGAGAAGAAAAGACAAACTAAGTGAGAAGAAATAGAAAGAAATTCGAATATAAGTTTTAACTTAATTGTGTGTGTTAAGTGTTAGTGAATAATAACTAACTAACTTAACTAACTAAATACTGTATAGGTACATTAAAAAAAAAATTATTAATCTAATACTTGTGTGAGATTTATTTTCTCTTTTCATAATTTCTTCTTTTAGTATTTCGTTCTCTTTTTTTTTTTTTTTTGTTCTTTCATTTCATTTTTTTTTCTCACATTTCATTTTATTGATAATAATTCAATTAAGAAGTTAAGTTAACTAATTAATTAGTATAGGATATGATGATCCATCCGTAGTCTTGATCCTGATGAATTCTTTTAGGCAAAAGTGTTCAAATGTCCACGTCGGAAAGAAATGTCATTTATAACTGCATCGAAGAATTAAGAGTCCATAGGATAATAAGTTCGACTTGTCGTCAGATATTATTCCATGATTGTTCAATGATATTCGTATATCGTGTATGGATATTATACGAAGTTCGAATGTAAGTATATATACCTTGATTGTCTTGTCGTTCAATTCTGTGATGCATATAGTGTTTATAAAGTTTGAATTGAAGGCAAGGTTAGTTCCTTTATAGTTGATACTTCGTTCAATCCAATGTAGTTCTGATTGATGTAGTTTAAGAGTGTCAATGTTGATTATTCGTCGTCAATAGGATTACGTGACAACGCATCTGCCACACAATTTTCAGTGCCAGGTATGTGTTCAATGGAGAACTCGAATGGCTGTAGGATGATTGAATATCTGGCAAGTTTTTTGGCTTTTGTGGTTGGATCGACGCAAGGATGCGACCGCACGTTGGTCCGTCTGTATGGTAAAGGGGGCACCGAGTAAGAATTTCTCCAGCTTCGTTATTGCCCAGATCACAGACAAAAGTTCCTTGTCGACTGTGGAATACTTTGTTTCAGCCGGCTTCAGCTTTCTTGATATATATAAGGTGGGGGTGTAGAATGCCGTCATGGTTCTGGAGCAGGCATGCACCAATGCCGTAGTTACTAGCATCTGTTCGTAAGAAAAATCTTTTGGAAGCATCGGGAAGTCTTAAAATTGGTTCATGTGAGAACAAATTTATAATTTTGTTGAAAGTTTCATTGCATGTACCAGTCCATGTCACCTTCACCGGCATATCTTTTTTTAACAATGAAGACAATACAGCCGTGATGGATGACAAGTTTGGTATGAATCTACTGTAATATTGAACAAGTCCTAACAAACTCCTGACCTGTTTCTTCGTCTGAGGAATTGCTATGTTTAGAATTTTTGAGACTGTACTAGGTAACGTTCGGATATATCCCGATCCAATGATATGTCCCAAAAAGGTTATCTCATTACACGCGATTTGCACCTTTGTAGGTTTAGCAGTTAGATGATAATTCCTTAGAGTGTCAAAAACATATCTAAGTCCCAAAACATGTTCCTCAAACGACGAACTAAACAAGCATATGTCGTCAATATATGTAATAACGTCTGGTCTACCTGATAAAATTTGTCGCATCAGGCGAATGAAGGTAGCTGGCGCATTAACAAGCCCAAAAGGCATCACGTTCCACTGGTATAGACCTTGTGGCGTGGAAAATGCGGTGTAGTACTTAGCCTTTTCGGTCAGTGGTATCTGCCAATAACCTTTAGTTAAGTCTATCTTACTAAATATAGTTGCGTTGGATAGACGTGGTAGTAAGTCGTCGATAAGTGGATGTGGTTCGCTGTCAACTATAGTCTTAGCATTTAATTTTCTATAATCAACACATAGTCTAATGTTATTGTCCTTCTTCCGGACAATCACTAATGGAGAAGAGAATGGCGAATTACTAGTCTCAATGATTCCCAGAGACAACATCTGTTCAAGTTCTTTAGTAGTTTTAGCAAGGAAATGTAAAGGAACAGAATAGGGATGTACACGAATAGGTGTATCGTCATTGAGAGTAATGTCATGACTGATAGCCGATGTGCGACCCGGAACGTCGGTCAACACATCTGGATAAGATTGTAATAGATTAGCAATCTGTAGACGCTGTTGCGGTGTAACCGTTGAAGAGATGGTTACATCCCGCCAAGATTCAGTAGGTTGAACTACTGGTACAGGTAACGGTAACTGTACCTCAGGAAAAGAAGATTCTTCTTCCTGGATGACAGATAAGTTAGTATAATGACAAGTGGATACTGTGTTGTCATCTAGTTCATGAAAAATTGACTGTAAGTGTTCAGGACGTGTATGAAATTGCTTGAGCATGTTAATATGAAATATCTTTTTGTGTCCCTTGATATCTAAGACGTAATCAACGTCGGAAATTTTATCAATGACTTTGTAAGGACCATTCCAAGATATCAATAATTTATTGTTATTGTGAGGAAGTAACACATAAGCCTCGTCGCCTGGGAATAATTGGCGTAATCGTCGAGACTTATTTTGTAGAGATCGAGCCTTAGCTTTTGCAGCCTCAGAAGAAGCTGTTGCCAACTGGCAAGACTCAATAATGTTCTTCCGAAGATTAATCACGTACTCGTAAGATGACTGAGTGTCCTGAGTCATCTCGTCGTCAATTAATAAGTCTTTTATTAGTCCCATAGGACCTCTTGGGGGAGCACCAAAAACTAATTCAAAGGGAGAGAAGCCAGTTTGTTCATGCGGTACCTCCCGATAAGCAAATAGAACAGCTGGGAGTGCTCTGTCCCAGTCATGAGGGTGCTTAGCAGTAACCTTATGTAGTAGTTGTTTAAGTGTACGGTTAAGTCTTTCAACCGCACCATTACTCATCGGATGATAAATACTACTTAAATTCCTATCAATGTCCCAAGTTTTCATGACTTCCTTCATGGTGTCAGATATAAACTGTGACCCATGGTCTGATAAAAGTTTTCTAGGAAACCCTATTCTAGAAAAGATGAGATGTAGTGCATCAGCTACATCTGTGGTAGTGGTGGTCTTTAATGGGATAGCTTCCGGCCATCGTGTGCACAAATCAATGCACGTAAGGACGAATCTATGTCCTCTGGCCGATGGTAGCAATGGACCAATAATGTCTATTGCCATCTTGTCAAAAGGTCTCACTGAGATATCGCAAGCCTGAATAGGCGCCGTGTGAAAAGCTCCACGTGCTTTCACTTCTTGGCATGTAGTACAGGAACGTACATACTGCGAAATATCTCTTGACACCCCTGGCCAAAAGAATGAAGACAGTACTCGAGATCGTGTTCGAGTATATCCCATATGTCCAGCACAATGTGAGTCATGTGCATGTTGAAGAATGTACCGTCTAAAAGTATATGGGACCATAACTTGTTGTTTCATTTGTGATTTGTCATTAAAACATCTAATCAATATGCCATTTTTAATAACAAAACAATGTTTGTTATTATTACCTGAGGATAGATTGTCAACTTTATCAACCAACGTAAAAAATTTTTTTAAAGATTTATCCTCTTTTTGTTTGGTTGCAAATGTTTCCCTGTCAATAGGTGAATTGACTACAAATTCCTCTTGGTTGTCTGCATCCATTTTATTATCATCAACTTTCTCCATGAGTTGAGTCTGTGCTCTAGTCGTCACGGCGTTTCCAGTGCATAGGTTATGTTTCTCCCATTCTATAATCTCATCTGGAGTACAATCTTTACTGCCGTGTATACGACCAACCATCAAATCAGCTATAGGCTTTTTTAGCATACATACTTTTACATTCCCTGTGAAAAAAGGAGTGTTAACATGAATAATAGCTGTGGGGTAAAACTCTATTGTTCCACCAAACGTCATGCAACGAACATATTCCCCCGTTGCACAGCTGGGATGTACCAGCGACTGTCGTACACCAATCGTTGTGGATCCCGAATCCCTCAACACTGAGACGACGGATCCATTAACTAATCCTCTGTTAAAAATTAATAGGCCTGTTCCATCGTTGACTGCAAGACCTACCTGTGGTATAATATGTCCGCAGTTAAGCACTGTTTCTTTCGCCTTCTGAAAAACAAGATTGCATTGCTGGCAACTATTTGCCACATTATAATTAATAGCGAAACATGCAGCAGAAGACTGTGTTGTATTATTGTCAAGTGGAACCTGAGCTATAGGGGTAGTATTATTTGTAACTGCCGCCCCTGTATTATGGTTGTAATGAGATGATCCCCGAGAATGAGATCGATTCCGAGTATAATTGTTAGAATTATCTCGTCGTCCTCTATAGTAACTATTATCTCGATGTCTCGAGCCATGATTATTACCCTTCCAGTTACTATTATCATTGGGAGTATGTGATCGATTATAATGAGTGTTATGTTGACCATTGTGGTAGTTTGTTTGAGGTGAATAATTTCTATCTCGTGATCTACCTCTGTTGAACTCATTTTTATTGTTGAAATCATTATTATGTCCCTTCTGAAAGTTAACATTGTGATTTCTTTGGAACCTGCTTCTGTCTACACTGTGATGTCTTTGTTTGTTATTGTGATTGTAGGCCATATTAGACGCCACAGGTAGAGGTTCTCTTAATGAGGAGTTAGAAATGGTTGCATTCGGGTGTGCCGAACAGTAGTTTAAAGAAATTTTTTCTAACTCATCCATAGTACCTGGTTTACGCTCCTGCAAATATGCAAAAAATGGCTGGCTAACCGAAGATAATACCTTATCTCGTAGTAGTAAATCAACTAATTTGTCGTATGATTTGTTGACTTCTGCCAGTTCAACCCATCTGTTAAATGTATTGCGTATATTCGCAATGAATCCTGCAAAATCCCTTGGAGATTCAGGTAAAATTCCCTTAAATTTCAACCTACAGTGTTCCTCGTCCAGGTGAAATCTTCGTAGAAGCAAGGACTTAATAGCACCGTAGTTATTAGCTATTGATGGGTCAGCATTTTGAGAAGCTGTCAGTGGTTCTCCAACCAAGAATTCATTTAACTTGAGTACCCATGACTCTTCAGGCAAATGGTTTGTTTTGCAAGTCTGTTCAAAACGTGCCAGGAACGATGAAAGGTCGTCGACGTTCAAGTTGAAAATGGGTAATTTAAAGTTGTAGAAGTGTTTAGGTTGGCTGGATGATGATCCATTTTGTGCGTTATTATTCTGGTTTGCATCAGCATTTTGTGCTTGTAATCTTGCTGTCTCCAATTTAATACGCGCCAATTCCATTTCTTGTTGTAAAATAATTTCCTCTCGTTTCAATTTATTCTCTTCTTCCTGCCTGGAGATTGCTCTTTGCTCTTCTCTTTCACGTTGAGCAATCTCTCTCAACCTATTTTCCTTGGCAATTTGCTTCATCTCAAGTTCTGCTTCCTCTTTCTTTAATGCTGCCTTTTGTTCCTCTTCCTCTTTCTTTAATGCAGCCTTTTTCTCTTCTTCCTTTCTTTCATATTTTTCGAGTTCTGATTCAGCAAACTGACGAAGTTCTTGAGATTTGTAGCCATAATCACGGCCAATTTTAACGAAATGGTCTATAGTAAGCATTTTGACTTTTATCTGTAGTAATTATTGATAATTACTGATTAAAATAGTCAATAGTAGCTTCAGAGTAATTATTATACTTACTCAACTTAGAAATATTCAATATAAGTAATCACAATAGTATTGAACTTAATGTTTAAGTTCACCTAATAGACAATATTTTGTAACAATATTGTATCTAAATAATACTATATCATAAATAGTTATGATATCTGTTAAATATAATGTAATTATATCACCCAATTAACCTCAATATCCAATAATGTTGGGTATAATTCCTAGTAATTATATTATTCAATGTACTAAGTCACTCTCTTAGTACTAGAAAAGTATATTAAATAATATACAATGGGTCTATTACCTCAAAGGTAGATATAAGATTATTTATTTTGTCAATATATATATTATATTATTATGCCCTAGGCATCTATGATAAATTGTAGTGCTACTTTCTTGGACTATCACTGCATAATTATGCAATGTCCCATATTACCCTTAAATTTCAAAAAAAAAATTAATTAAATTAGATTACAAGTGTATTATTGCATATAATAGCATATTATTAATGTAATATAAATATATATCATGAGGACAGACAAGCAATGATGCAACTAAAGGGTACAAACAATGTCAAGACGCAAACAAGACATTTTCACAATTAAAAATGAATTTATGAACTAAATAAAATAAGCGGAAATGTCACAGACCAAATGAAAGGTCATGGTCTGACCCGAGGTCAACTTAATATTCAAAGTACACAAAAAATAAAAATGACTGCGAAAAATGATGACGTCACAGGACTCATAACGGACGAAAATTTAATAATCATAAAATAAATGATAGTCAGAGGAGAATGGACGAAATAGTGACGAACATGGTACAGAACTGAATAAAATTATTAACTGAATACGAATAAAATACACCAATTATCTACGGGACAGTACAGCTAACGCAAATTGTCAAACGGTAGCAAATTTGGACAGACTGTCCAATGGCAACCTCAATGGGCTTCCAAAAGTGCGATCGTTTAAGTTCCCTAAGAACGACTGAAATCTAGGTGGTCAGCTGTTCGCGACATTCCCAGAGATTTCAGTTCCCTCTCCAACCGGCCCACGAATTAACAACAAATACATACGATGGAAAACAAATTTAAACATATATACATGAAAATACATAGACATGCCTAATCAAAGCGAAATGGACTCAGTATTACGGTTTTGCAATGACGACAATTTAAACAGCTAGACTTATCTTTCCCGTTGCTTCGGTCAGTGCTATAGGTCGTCAACAGCTAGGCTAATGCCCTTGACTGCCTGCTCCTGTAGTCCATTTCTTGTGTCTGCTTCAAATGACTTATTTTTCCCTTGGTTAGGCTTAAAAGAACGACTTCAGTTTTTCTCCGATAGTTTCACCTACACGAATTTCAGTGACGTCGCGTTGTTAGGCATTAGACTGAGTACTGCGTCATAGGTCATAATTCAGCACATCATGTGATCGTAACTTGATCGTAAACATTTCATTCGAAAGTCATTCAGAAATTTTTTTGTCGATCCCCAGACACCGGACACCACTGTTGCAAGTGGAAGTGTTGCAAGTAGTGGTTTGGTTAGCTCTGAACAATGTTCCATGTAATGTCAATAAAGTAGTTATAAATTCTGGCCATTGTTTTATCTTCTTGATATTCTTGAGTGATCGTGTATCGTGCCTTCTATGTAAGATTACGCGAATGCAGGGGTGGAAGATTCTGAACAATAATTGAACCTTGGAATACGATTGATGTGACAAGTCGGTTCCATTGAGTCCACAATTATTTAATACAGATTACACGTCAAGACGATTCATGCATGTTGATCACAAAGGTACATATTATAACTTGAAAATATATGGCATAGATATGTAGATATCCTATCAGTCCTTGTCCAATAATCAAATTACTGTATGCAGATTGTCATAGCTGTATGCACGCGCGGTTGGGGTTTCCAACGGCCGACAGTGAGTCTATGAGTCTGGCAAAATCAAATACTATGGACTGTAATTCATCCTTCCTTAATTTTTACTTTCGTACTGACCTTTAATCATTTCAAATCTTCGTAATAGCAATGGACTGACCCATGTCCGTACTTACATAAAATATATCTGTATGGCAATACCATGCCCAACATTGGAAGGAGAGTCAAACGCGTCTTAACAGCTTGACGGTCAATGTGAAAAGGGTAGCGTTTCTTAGTTACCGACTGTGTCCTAAACAACGCTATACACGTCATAATCGATCGTGTATAAAGCGTTCATTAATTGAAACATCTATCGCAATATATTAAATGTCTTAACCTTTATAATTGCACGTCTGGTAACCTTTAGCAGACGGCGTTAATATCATATACCGTAACACCCCCCCCCCCCCCCCCAAACTTCATTGGATGGTAATAATGAAGTTCATAGCCAAGATAGTCACTTAGTTATCACTCGTGACTCTTTCATAAAATTGCAAGAAGAAGATCCTTCTCTAAAAAAATTCTTCATTCTTGCGAAGAAAGGTGATCCGAATCAGGATACAAATAGAAAATCTTGGATAGCAATGAAAAACGGCGTACTTGTACGTATGGTACAAGACTCGGCTACATCGGCACATTCGCAAATTCTTGTTCCCAAGAGCATGAGAGTGCAAATATTGCAACATGCTCATGACTCGCAATGTGCTGGACATATGGGTTTTTCCCGTACGAAGTCGAGAGTCCTTGCGGCTTTCTTTTGGCCTTTTGTCAACAAGGACATTCGTATTTACTGCCGATCATGCAAGGTATGTCAGGAGGTCAAATTTAGAGGACCACGACATGCTGCGCCTATCCAGGCTGCTGACATCCCTATTCGGCCGTTTCAGAAAATGGCCATAGATATTATTGGCCCTTTTAAGATCAAGTCGGCCAGAGGACATCAGTTTATCCTTACATGTGTCGATATGTGCACACGTTGGCCAGAGGCTATCCCTCTTAAGAGCATATCTACTACAGATATCGCAGATGCTCTTTGGTTGATATTTTCTCGCTTGGGGTTCCCCAGAGAAATATTGTCAGACCATGGCACTCAACTTATATCTGACACTATGTCACAGGTAATGTCTACCTTACATATTGAACGATCTCTCAGTAGTATCTACCATCCTATGTCTAATGGGTTAGTTGAGCGTCTGAATAGAACGCTCAAGACTTTACTTGGTAAGATAACTGAGGATCATCCTCAAGATTGGGACAGGGTTTTACCCGCGGCTCTCTTTGCTTATAGAGAAGTCTTAAAGGAGCACACAGGATTTTCTCCCTTTGAACTTGTCTTTGGCGCGCGTCCGCGCGGCTCTATGTCTTTATTACACGATCTCATCACTGCCGATGATATTAGTGATGACACTCAATCCTCATATGAGTATGTCATTGCTCTTAGGCAAAAGATCATTGAGGCATGCAAACTAGCAACTGCTTCTTCAGAAATTGCTAAAGAGAAGGCAAGGCAGTTTGCTAACAAGAATAGATGTCTACGACAACTTTGTCCAGGTGACAAAGCATTCGTCCTACTCCCCAGTAGGGAAAATAGACTTCTTATTGCATGGAAAGGTCCGTATGCAATAGTCTCGCGAATTTCCGATGTTGACTATGTGGTCGATATTGATGGAAAGCATAAAACTTTCCACATAAACATGCTTTCGGAATTTCACGAACGTCCGGACTATTTGCTGCCTATTTTCCAGGCAACGGATGATGCTCCTGCACCTCACGGTCATTACTCATCCCTGTCTGTCATACAGGATGAGGAATCTACCTTCTCTGATGTCAATCTTCCCCTTCCAGTGGTTCCATTACATTCCACGGAATCTTGGAAAAACGTTTCTGTTTCTCCTAATCTTTCTGGTGACGAACATCGACAAGTCTCGTCGATGTTACAAACATTTCAGGATGTTCTCACTGACATCCTGGACACACAAATGTCATTGAACATGACATAGTTCTTACCGACAATAGTCCTATTAGGGTTAGGCCTTATCCTATCCCTATACACTTTCAGTCGCAAGTGGAAAAGGAATTGGATGAAATGATTCAATTGAACATAATTGAACCATCTACTTCACCATATTCTTCTTCCATGGTTATTGTCCGGAAGAAAGATAAGAACATACGAATTTGCGTTGATTATCGCAAATTAAATCAAGTCACTAAGTTCGATGCTGAACCGATGCCTTTACTAGAAGATCTACTTATTAGACTTTCTAACTCTAGATTCTTCACTAAACTTGACTTGTCTAAAGGTTATTGGCAAGTGCCTTTAGCAGAGCATGCCAAACCTCTTACTGCTTTCTCTACACCTAGGGGTCTATTTCAATGGAATGTTATGCCTTTTGGTCTCATGAACGCCCCTGCTACTTTCGTTCGCATGATGCGTCGAATTCTTTCACATCGTTCAGATGTCATCGCATACTTAGATGATATCTGTCTCTTTAGTGATTCCTGGGAAGATCACTATTTGGGTTTATATGACTTACTGTCCACTCTACGTGAGTATAATTTGACAGCAAAACCTTCTAAAGCTTTTGTTGGTTTTGGTGAAATTTCTTTCCTGGGTCATCGTGTTGGTCATGGTCTCTTAAAGACAGAGGACCACAATACTTCCAAAATACTGAACATCTCTGTACCTAAAACGAAGAAACAAGTTCGTAGTCTCTTAGGTCTAATCCAATTTTATGGGAGATTTATTCCGAATTTATCTTCGATCATGGCACCTCTCTCAACATTGTTGAAGAAAGGTTCGCCTAATCTGGTCCGTTGGTCTCCAGAATGCCAATCTTCCTTAGACCAGATCAAGAAGATATTTTCTTCTCCTCCCATCCTAAGATTACCTACTCTTGATAGGACTTTTGTTCTTCGAAGTGATGCTTCATCCACTGGGATTGGAGCAGCACTTATGCAAGAGTATTCAGAAACTCTACATCCTGTTATGTACATTTCTAGGAAACTAAATGCGGCAGAAAGGAACTACTCGGTTTTAGACCGTGAGTTGTTGGTTATGGTTTGGTCAATTCTCAAACTACAACGATTCCTCTTGGGCGCTCATTTCATATTAGAAACTGATCAAAAAGCTCTTACAGCTATTCAGACTAAGAATTTGAAGAGTTCGAGATCCACTCGATATGCTATAGCTCTTCAACCTTTTCACTTCACGGTGCGAGCTATCCGTGGTTCGGATAATGTGATGGCTGACATTCTGTCTAGATGCCCACATGATTCCAACTGATACTTCTGTCCTATATTTCTACATATATTACAGAGTCATAACACACCGATATTACTACAATACATTAGCACATCTGTTCTCACTTTATGTGAACACATACTATTGTGCATTGTTGTCATCTCCTTCTGTTTCTGTCTTTAAGATAACAGAGGAAGACTGAGTAGTTAATATAAGGGCCGAAAGTTTACTAAACGGCCACAATTGTTAATAATGTATTGTATCTTATGAAGCATATTGGTTGTTAAATAGCATTATATTGTTTGTACTTTCTCAGAATGTCATTGATGATCTGAGGACTTACCTTACTATTGTCAAGCAATGGCGAGTTCTAGATTGTGTACTTACCTTCGGAACGTCAGAGGATCGTCATGTACTTTAATTTCATTATGTACTAAGGTTATTACATGTCAAACAATGTGCTATTTGATATTTTCTATCAAATTTGTACATCCATTTTTAAGACAATATTAGAGTATGCTATTTGATGATGACTATAGTAACTTGCATACGTATATTGTGTTTACATGCTAGCGTGATGTGTGTTGGTGACACCCCCCGATATGAATATTTTTTTAGACAGATTTATTTTTCTGTTGAGATATATTCTCACCAGACACTCTATGTGTCAATTTAGCTTCATGTTAGGCAATTTAATTAATTATCCGCGCATAATTCGTGCGTTTTGAGCCGCTTGTCGCTTGCTCTTGGATATTTAAAAAAAAAAAATATGTTCCACATTTTTTTTAATCGGGAGGTGGTGGTGATATGTTGCACAAGAATTTCTCGTATTCTGTGTACAACATATATTTTTTCTAATGCAAGGGAAATAACCTTGTGAAATTAATAGTCACTTTTTATAATATGCAGTTGTCTGTTCTTGTTGGCAAAAGGTGGCAGATAAGTTTGTTAAGCGCTCTTAAATCATGTCCATGTATGGGATATGACAGGCCGGTTTTCTCAGAAATAATTGGCAACTTGCTATGCTGTCTAATGGTCTCCTTATAAGGCATTGATTTCGACGTTGTTCTTAGAAAGAGGTTCTATCTTCATATATTGTGTGAACAGTATTCGTATTGCGCTCTTTACTGCGCATGTCCAAGTTTTAAGTCTTTGTGTTCTGGTTTCCGCCCTGGAGTCGAGAACGGTTCGTTTTGCGAGCAAGACGTCTCTGTGAGAGCGTCTATGCTTATTTTGTTCTGTCAGGAATATTGAGTCCTCTTTATAGATTGCTCGTTTATTTGAGATGACATTTTTCTTGTGATTTAATACGCCTGGAGGCATGTGAGTTATATGGTGTATTTCCTGAAGACAAGGTAATTGCATTTTGAATAACTTTATCTTACGCCATCTTTCGAGATTGACATTTGTTTCGTAGCCTGTCATTGAAGAGTCTTCATTATGAGATGTTTCTCGGCTCACGTATTGCTACGTTGTAACGCATCGGGTTGATGCATGTCCTAAGGACTATTACTTGCTACCCTGCTACATGATCTAGGTTTGATACCTTTGTTAACTAGAGGATTTTTGAGGACATTATTGATACTTCAGAAGACGTGCCCGTCTTGCTGAAGTCAGTTCAAGGAGAGTGGATTGATCTCCTACATATTGTTATCTCCTGGCTAAGATAGAAAGGGATGGAGAATTTTCCCGACTACATTACAGCCTTATAATGTATTGACATGCATATGATTCATCTCTATTATGATGCCGTCTACCGTCCATTGCTGTACTGACTATGTTGCTGTAATAATGACTGTTTGATCGTACCTATGATTTTCTTGCTTGTTTATGTCTACACACCTCGTCATTGTGGCGTCTACAATAAATAATCAAAACGTCACGAGGTGTTATACGATTCATTGACTACATTCGTCGTGATTTGGTGTGACGTTCCTGTGGGAACTGTACCTGTCTGGCTGTACATGATCTACTTCACACACGCATACCAGACCTAAGACACCATATTACTTCACTCAACATTTGGAGTCGCTACAATGGGTTTTTTTTTTTTTTTTTTTTGTCTCGTCTAGGGTGGCCATATTGTTCAACACAAAAAGGAGGACAAATGCAATTTTTTGGTCCGAAAAGGGAGGACAAGGAGGACAATATTTTTAAAAAGTAGGACGAAAAGTAGGACACCTTTGTTCAATAACTACAAGACGCTGAAACATATTTTTTAAATATTTAACAATAAGATAATAAATTCACATTGATTTTGTGCCTACTTATATTTTTCTGATGATAAAATCGTCTTCAACAAAGTTGGGCTACGTTTTAAATATGCATAGAAATAAGAGCATTAAAACTCATTGATATTGTACTACACAAGTAGAATGCCTTTAATGGAATCTTTCCTTCAGTGCTTCCAAAGCTGCTTCAGTATAATGCTGTGCAGTCACAGAAATGATAATAGCAGCTGTTTTAGTTTTGGCACATGAGAATTTGCTGGCAATTTCTGAATCTTGGAAAGCATTCTTGAGTAACTGTGATAAACGAGCGCAAAGGCCTTATTGCTTTATCTTTTCCTACATCTTTCGTATTGTATCTTCTCCGACATTTGCTCTTTCATTCCACATTTGCGATCCCACATTTGCTATTTCATCGTTGTGATTACTCGCGACCGGTATCTTGAGAACCACATTTGTTCTTTCATCGGGGGAAATAAAATCCTTTGATTGAGTCCCCATACCTGACATTATCGTTTGAAGCCCACATTGCATCGTGATAAATCTGGTGAAAACACATCTGGTCATCCCAATCAGAAATCTAGGCATGTTGTAATTTCTGTGACACCACATTGGACGCCCAGATTGGCCAGGTGAAAACGTCTCATGCTGTAATGGTGTTATCTTTGGTCAGCCGCTGTTCAGACAAGCGTTGGGTTACCACATTGGACGCCCAGCTTGGCCAGGTGAACAATAAACAATCAGAGAGTAGGGTGACAGCAATTTGACAGCACTTTTGCATTAGCCCGCCAATTATCTCCATACCTGTTTGTCAAACCACACCCACGTTTGGACTGACACGGGACAAGAGCGATCCTGTGAATGAGTGACCAGAGGGGCTATTAAGGATTGGTTGGTATGGGAGCAGCTGGATGTCAGGGATCCAGACACCACATTGTACTTCCAGAAATATAATCTGCTGCGTAGCTTGCTAGAGGACGGAGTCCAGTTTTTACATTGTGAGGAAGAGATTAAACCCAAAAACGCCTAGCCTAAATACACGTGTTTATTCAGAGTGGATATAATTCAGTTCTGTGATGAATTGTGTTCTTAAAGGATTTTGCGAAGGGAAAAGAAGGTTAGTAGATCTTATACAGATTATTAATACATTTTCTTAAATTTTGTTTATTTTAACCTCACAGCTAAAATGTGCGAAAGATAGAGTTTCAAATAATTCTTTGCATAACTAATTAATAAAATCAGAAAATTTTCCTAGAAGATGATAGGAGGTAATTAATAGTTCATACTTCACCTTCATCATCATCACAGTCTCCCATGCGCACACACTCTCATGCACAAGATATTTAACATCATTAGAATTGAACTCAGAGAGATATCAATAATGAGCAGTAGTATAAATGAAAGTCTACCAGTGATGTTAAATGTGAAAAACTTACGAAGACTTTTGTATGTCTTCAGTTCATCAGAAGTCTGAGTCTACACGCAACGTGTCTGACGTCTAACCAGAAATAAGTTATCAAAAACGGACATTAGGCTAGCAGAATTCGCCATAGGACATCTTGCATTCCTCAATTAAAGAGGAATATTGTCTCACCCACAAGTCAGAAGGTGGACGCAGCATTTTTCGTCACCCATATACTGCTGGCTCACAAGTTCAATACATCATTATCACAAGTTCAATACAGAGTCATCATAAATTCAAATCACTCAAAAGATCATTATTATCTGAAGTCAAGCAAAAGAGCTCAAAAGAGGAATCGCATATTTATACCAAGTGCATCACACTCTTAAGCGCATTCTATGAAGCAGACTCTAAAGTATATTTTATGAATCACGACTACATACGCAAGATTATGAGTCTACATATCACTAACATTTCGTGAAGATATCCAGTCTGGCCAGTACCCTCGGGAGATTAGACAACAGACCTTTTGTTCATATGACAGCTATTAACTGTTGATCAACACTACAGAGATATACTCAAACAGTGAAGGGATATACATAAATATCTCGTCAGCGTTCTCAGTGCGACAACAGTTTTCATCAGAACGTCCTCGGCTTAGAGATACCCCACTCGACATAACGTATAACAACTTGGGACAGTGTATGCATACATGTGAATCGTCATATCAATGCAAAGCATTTAGAGACACATGGACTGTGTAGAGTACTCACCATTTTGGTAACACGTATCATACCACATCATCATCATTTCGCTTTACACCAGTTCATTCTTAATTAACTACTACTTAATTAACTGCAATTTTATTATCTCATCTGTGTGTTTTGATCGAATCGTCTTTCACCATCATCACGTTATAACCATTACTAACCCTATATGTGTGGATATTTCATTAATAAACCCAACGATCGTTTGATCATTATCTAGTTTGTTAATGTATCACTCGTGCTGTCGGTGTTACATATTCACCTATAGGAACATTTCTCTACTCAGATGAGGTTGGGGGCTTTTTCTTTTACGGGATCTAAGGGCAGAAGCTAAGGTCGTGGGGAAACAGAACTCTTTCCATAATTAATTAGAAAACACTGTCCAGTGGAAAGCATTCGCATTCCCGTCTTCTTGTCCCTATCTCGAATAGGTCTTTATTCTTTCTTAACGAGCCAATTTCTAGAGACCTTATATCTAATATCTCATAGACTATTCCTGGCAAAAACTACTGTCGTAGTTGCCCCAGTACACACCACACGACAGTAACACTGAAGTACAATCCATTGATCCGAAAGAGTTGTGATGTTTTACAGTATGAAAAGCAAAAGCACCCTCGGCCGCGGCAACTTCAAACCTTTCCTGCTTATTTCTTTATTTTAAAATGTCAGTTTTTATTGCAAACATTCAGACGCAAGTGCTTTCTTCTGATTTTCTTTTTCTATATGTTTTTCTAAAATCAGCTGCACTTTTATTTGCTACTGATGCAAATGTGCCGCCTCTGCATACAAGACATTCTGCTTCATACTCATTGGAAAATCACTGACATTTTTTTTCAATTCATCCGTGAACACACACTTCCGTTTTGGCATTTTGAGCGGGTATCTGTAACATAAATATAATATAATATAATGCCCCTAATCAATGGTACATTCGATGTTAAAATTATTTGTAAAATGCAACAGACGAGGTTTTAATTTTAACAAACCCATTACTATATAAGTAACTACTCGTGTATTTTTTCATAATAAACTAATTGCAATAAATATAAAAGCAGTACGAACTAAGGTTAATACTATTTGTAATTTGCAATACACAACGAAGTTATAATTGGCTAAATCTAGAGCCTCTTGATGTAGAGATTTACACCAACTAAAATGTGGCCGCCATTTTCGGCTGTACCCGTATTGCAGGAAAATGGATCCAATCGCGAGTTTCAGACCCAATTTGCATTTTCGTTTAGGTTAACTAATAATTTGAAATAAAATTAGACGCAAATACAGTAGCACATATTTGTACTATTCTTTGTATGTCAACTAACAAAACAAAAAGAAGAAAACTAGTTTACTTACCGGTTTGTTGAATACAATAAGTAGCGTGGATTTTTAACACATACACCATTACATTTTATATTCCGTCATAATTCCACTATTTGGCAACAAATATTCCGTTAGAATTGCAACACTTAGCAAAACATACTCCCTTCGAATTGAACTATTTACCTAGTTTGAAATGTGGAAACTAGTGAATGACTGTTGTAGACACTGACAGTTTTACTGGATCCAGATGATAACATCAGTTTTTGTTTTCATTAAAAATGCGACAATGTACAGATAGTTTTAACAAAATCTAATTACATATTTTGGAACGGAGATTTTATTATAATTTTATTATATAATTATATTATATAATTTTTTATTATTTTTATTATTATTATATATATATATATATATATATATATATATATATATATATATACATCTACATATATAACATACATATACATACATCTACATATATAATACATATATATATATACATACATCTACATATATAATACATATATATATATAATATAATTTTTATTATTATATAATAATAATATTATATAATTTATTATATAATTTTATTATAATGTTATTATAATTAATAAAAATTTAAATTTTATTATATTATATAATTTTATATTTTATATATTACAATTATTAAATTATAAAAATTCGACAATGTACAGATAGTTTTAACAAAATCTAATTACATATTTTGGACCGGAGATTTTATTATAATTGTATTATATAATTTTTTATTATATATATATATATATATATATATATATATATATATATATATATATATATATATATATATACATATATATATATATATATATATATATATATATATATATATATATATATATATATATATATATATATATAATTTTTATTATTATATAATAATAATATTATATAATTTATTATATAATTTTATTATAATGTTATTATAATTAATAAAAATATAAAATTTTATTATATTATATAATTTTATATTTTATATATTACAATTATATAATTATAAAATTATATAATTTATATTATATAATTTAAAATTATATAAATATATATATATATAATATATAAATTTATAATTATATATTATATTAATTATATATATATAAATACATATATATATATATATATATATATATATATATATATATATATATATATATATATATATATATATATATATATATATATATATATATATATATATATAATTTTTATTATTATATAATAATAATATTATATAATTTATTATATAATTTTATTATAATGTTATTATAATTAATAAAAATATATATTGTATTATATTATACAATTTTATTTTATATATTACAATTATATAATTATAAAATTTTATAATTTATATTATATAATTTAAAATTATATAAAAAATAAAATATATATATAATATATAAATTTATATATATATATATATATATATATATATATATATATATATATATATATATATATATATATATATATATATATATATATATAATCTTATAAATATAGAAGAGGTGTTAAGATTAGACAGACGTAGGGAACTGCAAAATATAGTCAAACAATATTTAACACGAACAAATGTTAATATATAGTGGCTGGGAATGTGAAGGTCTGATGCTGTTCTTTCAATGCATATGACTTTTAACAGATGAAAGTCAAATATCTGTTAAAGTCAGTTATATAACTGGAAACACCAGGCCTTTACACCCCTCCATTTTAATATTATTCTTGTTCAGAGTTTCTTCTTGATTTTGTTATGTTTTTTTTTTTTTTTTTTTTTATATATATTTAACGAATTAGCATAATTGTGATTGTCCCTATTTACAATGATTTGACAAATGTGATGCTACTTTCTCATATCGGCAGTTGTTCATTTTATTTGGAATTGAAAACAATATATATTCTTATTATAACCCATCAGAGGTTGAACGGGATATTTTTCTTCATTAATTAAAAAAAAAAAATCTTACTCAATGCTTATTCTCGTTACAAGTCCTGGTATTGTCCAGCCGAAAATGGCGTCTACGTCGTTCAGCCTCGTTTTCGATTCTGACGTAGTTGGCGTAACTCTCTATAGATCTAGGGGCACTAGGTTTAGTTAATTAAACGCCGAGCAAACAAACAAAAGATGTACGCAACATTTTTTTTTCTTTCATTCTTTGATGACAAAAGTTCTTGTCATCTGAGGATATCTTTCAGTTGCTGATAAGAATTATTGATTTTAAGTATTAGCTCTTTGTTACGCACAAATAATTACTTTTTCCAAAGTCTTTGTATGATCATTTTTCGTATGTATGATCATTTTTTGACTGAAATGTGTATTATGTTTTTTACAGTCAAAGGGACATAACCCGAGTTATTGAGACTACAATTTTTTAGGAGTTTGCCTTCTCTTGTATAGAGACACGTTCGGTCTATAATTTCTTGAACGAAGCGTGACCATATCTCCTTATTTGGTAGTATCAGTCAACTGTTGTAGATGTCTGAAACCTGTCTTAACGCTTCTGTTCATGACCATAAAAGGCGCGACTGTGTAAGACTTTTATCTCGAATGTTCTTAGTATTGCTTTGTGTGAATTGATACTCACGTAGATGAGTTCTGCGCATGTCAAAAACTGGGAGTTCGTTCTGTGTGTTCCGCCCAGCTGGGGAGTTTAGAAATGGTCTGAGTAGCGAGCGGACGCAACCTGCGTCTTGTGATTTTCTGAGGGAAATACGTTGTCTTTGTGAGTTAGTTAGCTAACTAGACTGTTTCCCAGTATTATTCAAGCCTGCCTGGAGGCATATGTTCGTGGTTGATTTCCGAAGAAAGGTAATTCCTCTTGTATCGAACTTTTTGCTATCATCTAGAAGTTCGTCATTTTGTCGCTCCTTGCTCGCCTGTGTGATTCAAAATGGAGAGGTACTTTGACTAGGTTTTTCGCCACCGGTATCTTTATACCTGAACTAGTTATATATATATGGGTCGCTCTAGACCAACAAGACTATTGTCTGTGTTCCAGGATTCGTTATATCAGAGATCACGTCCAAGTCAGATGGTTAGACTTAGAAACGTTATAAAGGTCGGTTTGACCTGTATGCCCAGTATGCTATTCACGTGCAGACAGTAAACGGACTTATTGTATACATCTGATCTGCTAGCATCAGAAAGGGAGCATTTATTGTTATCTATGAACATTGAAGATCTGCAGCTGACACTGTTGCAGAAGTTATATATATTATTTATACAGCTTCACGAACCAGAACTTTATGATATCTGTTTACAATACAACTATTGAGTATTGAATCCTACATGACTATCGGTTAATATGATTTTAAATGCTGCATTCGTTATACTATGCTGGTGATGACATAAATATCATGACTGTTTTGTGGCGTGCAATAAATGATATAAAACTAAAGCGAAGTTACCATTTCTATGACTCTACACGTCATGTTGCCTGTGGTGTACCCTGTGAACTGTTCTACTGCAACACACACAGCAACATTCTAAATCAGAGAAGACACCTACATCTTGCACTTTAATACCAGGTGTCGATAGGGGTGGCAAGTTATCATTTCAGCTCAAATCCACCCTTATCATTTTTGGTGGCCATATGTTGGTTTACTCTGATACCAGCTATCAAGGGGGTCAACAAACCCAGACATCATCATCAAGCTTTCAACATCACAGTTTCAACTCATCACCTCAATGTTTGATGAAAGATTTTGAAAGTACCCGGCGTTGCTGAAAGTTGGAAATTGTTTCAAAATACCAGGCGTTGCTCGTCAAGTTGGCAGTTTTCCTGATCTGTTAAGAAGGACAAGTGCCGTAACAACTGTTCCGGTCTCAAAGGTACTGTTGCGGGTTCAGAAGGTCAAGTGCCGGTTTGAGCAATTTATAAGATTCAGAAGGTCAAGTGCTCAAGTCAATTTGTAGAATTCAGAAGGTCAAGTTCAGAAGCTGTTTCCTGTTAGAAGCTCATTTCCTTCGTCATGGCAGTTTGCGAGAGCAGATATGGATCAACGTTGGATCATTGTCCTAAGAATGCTGATCACATCCTGTTCTGAACTGTGCTGACGTTGTGGATACATAGAAGTTAAGTGGCCTGTTTTGTTTGTGAACTGTGCCCTTATGTTCTAGCTGAGCCTTCTAAATTCTTTCACACTTTTTGCTATTTGTTACATGTTATATGTTATTTGTATTTGTATATTTATATGTTTATATTTCAGCGGGTTTTCTCGGTTGGGCGGTGTCTTTCAGTAGATGATACCACGTCACAGAGGTTCTACTGTTAGCGTTTTCGTTAGGGACTGTGCGAATTTCCTACTGTGAAATTTGCTAGCGACAATCGTTGCTATATCTGTTTAGTTGTGACGAGTTGTGCTTTATTTTCGTTTTTTGTATTTTTTTTTTCTCTCTTTCTTTCTGTTTTTTAGTTTTGATTTCAATTGTTTGTATTTGTAGGTCTCCTCTTTTCTATTATTCAGTTCTTTACGTAAATTTTTGTGTATACACTGTAGCGTCATTTGTTGGTCATATCTTCGCATTTTGTCATCACATTCTTTGTGATATTTCTTTTTAGTTTCGCTGTTTATTTATTTGACTTATGCGAATGTTTTCGTAGTGTTTGATCTTTGTTATTGTTTACATTGACTTTGATCTTTGTTGTTGTTTACATTGACTCTGATCTTTGTTGTTGTTTACATTGACTTTGATCTTTGTTGTTGTTTACATTGACTCTGATCTTTGTTGTTGTTTACATTGACTTTGATCTTTGTTATTGTTTACATTGTTGGTGACCTTTGTTATTGTTTACATTGTCTTGTTATTGTTTGCATAGTTCTTGCATGGTTAGCTTTCACTATTGTTACATATATGCTCATGCACTATTGGTCTATAGTGCACTTATCATAACTAACTGGTGGTTTTTTTGCTTATGCACTATTGTAGTGCAGTTATGATAAATAACTGATGGTTATGCACTGATTTGTGTAGTGCACTGATAATTAAGAGGTGACTTGTGATATTATTATACATTTGATAATACCAGTTGGTGTCAAGTCTTGTTTCCCACAGAGATTGGAGTAAACATAGTGATTATACAAGCACTTTATTAAGTCTTGTTGCTATTAAGATTGAAATAAGATAATTAATTATTTCAGGTTCTGTACTCACATTTTAGACATCATGTCTACATTTGAGTACTTTATTGAGCAGGGTAAAGCCCTTGGGAAGACAGGTGATAAATTAGAAGAATTTGCGACTGTTCAATATGCCAAGGCATTGAAGTCGGAAGAAAAGAAAATGAAAGAACAAACTGAACAAAAGAGAATAGATGCTGAGATAGAACAAAAGAAACTGCAGATGCAGGTGGATGAGAAAAGATTACAAATGGAAATGGAAAAACAAAAAAGAGAAGCAGAATCTCAAAATAAGAGACTTGAAAAAGAAGCTGAAAATAAGAGACTTGAAAAAGAGGCTGAAAATAAGAGACTTGAAATAGAGGCTGAAAATAAAAGATTAGAAAAACAAGCTCAGGTTGAAGAAAGAAAATTGCAGGCACAGGCTGAGGCTGAAGAAAGAAGGTTACAAAGAGAGTCTGATGAGAGAAAAGCAAAAATGGAGCATGAAGAAAAACTCATAGCTTTAGAGTTAGAGAAGTTAAAGTTATTGAACGCTGGTAATGCTAATGATGCAAATAAGGTGTCAGATAAGACTAATGCTAAGGATTTCAAGCTTAATCTACCAGCATTTAATCCCTCAATCGATGATATAACATTTTATCTAGATAGATTTGAAAGTGCATGTAATGTGCATAATATAGATAAAACATTATATGTTTATCATCTGTCCAAGATACTTAGAGGTGATGCTTTGACTTTGTTGAGTATGGTAGATGTGCCTGACAAAAACAACTATGAGGTTGTCAGAGCAGCATTGTTAAAGAAGTACCAACTTAACGAGGACGGATATCGTCTTAAATTTAAAAACATGTTACCAGAAACTGGAGTTGAATTCTCTGAATTCATCTCAAGCATACGTCTTACTTTTTTACGATGGATTGAGTTGTCTAAGACAGAAAGTACATTTGAAGCCCTCATGGACTTACTACTTAGAGACAAGGTCATGTCTTCTGTTAATGAAGCTTTTCTTTCTTTTCTTCATGAGCGTAAGCCTAAAAACATAAAAGAAATGGAAGAATACTGTAGCCAGTATGTTACTGCGCATCCTCACATAACCATTAGCAACTCTAAAGTAAAAGAAGGTCTGCCAGTTGCTTCGGCAGCACCTTATGGCCCAAATTTTATGCGTAAATTTCAGGGTAGCCAGCAAAATTTCAATAAAAAGAGTAACCGTAATTATGCCCAGAACCATAGTAATCAATTCCAGGGTGATTCTTCTTCCCAGAACTGGAGACATCCTAATACTACACGTTATTCTACTCCGGTTAACTTTAGAAATTTCCACAAAGGTAATCGGCATAGAGGGAAATATTTTTTGCAGAGACCTCAATACCAAGATAATAGAGGTTCTCAACAGCATAGAGATGGTAATGACAGTTATGGAAACTGGAACTCAAACCAGGATAAAAAATTACAGTAGGGACTTTAATGATAATTGCAGAGGCAATAATGGTCGCGGTAGATCGCAACATAAGAGAAAAAGATATCAACAGACAAACTCTGTTCAACAAGAATCTCAGGGAGCAGATAAACAGATTAATAATGATAAAGACCATAATGCTATCGGATGCTCATCTTTTGATTTTGGTAGGGCAAATAAATGTATCCAATGCAGTACTTTATTTGATCCGAAGACCGTTAGTACTCTAAGCTGTGGTCATCCTTTGCCCGCTCTTCCTGCTAATGTTGCTCATGATGGGAGAGGTTCTCTTATATTACATAAGGGGCTTGTAAATAGTAATCCAGTCTCGGTGTTGTTTGATTCTGGATGTACTACTGTCGGCGTTAGGCAATCTCTTGTAGATCCATCCTGTGCTACAGGAAAGGTCATCAAATGTGTCACATTTGGTGGCACGTTGGAAAAGTATCCTACTGCTATAATACATATTGCTACTCCTTTCTTCACGGGAGAGGTCCACGCGTGTCTACTTCCAAACCCTATTGCGGACCTTATTATTGGTCGTATTCACGGAGTTAGGGAATGTACCCCACAGCAGATTGCTGTTTGGGAAGAGCAAAACATTGAAGCTACCAATGCGGTGGTCACAAGAGCACATGCTCTGGATCCACCTCAAACTTCATTAACTAATAATGATGAAGTAAATGACCAAGATAGTCACTTGACTATTACACGTGACTCATTTATCAAATTGCAAGAAGAAGATCCTTCTTTACAAAAATTCTTCATTCTAGCAAAAAAAGGGGATCCTAATCAGAATACTAATAGAAAATCCTGGATTTCTATGAAGAACGGCGTACTTGTACGTATAGTACAAGACTCGACTACGTCCACTCATTCACAAATTCTTGTGCCTAAGAGCATGAGATTGCAAATATTGCAACATGCTCATGACTCGCAATGTGCTGGACATATGGGTTTTTCCCGTACAAAGTCGAGGGTTCTTGCGGCTTTCTTTTGGCCATTTGTGAGCAAGGACATACGAATGTACTGTCGCTCTTGCAAAGTATGTCAGGAGGTCAAATCTAAAGGACCACGACATGCTGCGCCTATCCAGGCTGCTGACATTCCTATTCGCCCTTTTCAAAAAATGGCAATAGATATTATCGGTCCTTTTAGAATTAAGTCGGCTAGAGGACATCAATTTATTCTTACATGTGTCGATATGTGCACACGTTGGCCAGAGGCAATACCTCTCAAGAGCATCTCAACTGCTGATATCGCAGACGCTCTTTGGCTGATATTTTCTCGCTTGGGTTTTCCCGGAGAAATATTGTCAGACCATGGCACTCAACTTATATCAGACACTATGTCACAGGTAATGTCTATGCTACACATTAAAAGATCTCTCAGCAGTATCTATCACCCAATGTCTAATGGGTTAGTCGAACGTTTAAATAGGACTCTGAAAACTTTACTTGGTAAAATAACTGAGGATCATCCTCAGGATTGGGACAGGGTCTTACCCGCGGCTCTCTTTGCGTATAGAGAGGTCCCCAATGAACATACAGGGTTTTCCCCTTTTGAACTTGTCTTTGGCGCGCAACCGCGCGGCCCTATGTCTTTACTTCACGATCTAATCACTGCCGATAATATTAGCGATGAAACTCAATCTTCTTATGAGTACGTCATTGCTCTTAGGCAAAAGATCATCGAGGTATGCAAACTAGCAACTTCGTCTTCCGAATTTGCTAAAGAAAAGGCAAGGCAGTTTGCAAATAAGAATAGATGTCTACGACAACTTTGTCCAGGTGACAAAGCTCTCGTTCTACTTCCTTCAAGGGAGAACAGACTTCTAATTGCATGGAAAGGTCCATATGCAATAGTCTCCAAAATTTCTGATGTCGACTATGTTGTCGATATTGATGGAAAGCATAAAACTTTCCACATAAATATGCTCACGGAATTTTATGAAAGACCTGACTATTTGCAGCCTATTTTCCAGGCTACGGACAATTCTCAAGCACCTCATGGTCAGTACTCATCTCTGTCAGTTATACAGGATGAGGAAACTACTTTTTCTGATGTCAATCTTCCTCTTTCTATGGTCCCACTTTATTCTACGGAATCTTGGAAAAACGTGACCGTTTCTCCAAATCTTTCCGCGGAGGAACATCGACAAGTTTCTTCGATGTTGCAAACATTTCAGGATGTTCTTACAGACATCCCGGGACACACACATGTCATTGAACATGACATTGTGCTAACTGATCATAATCCTATCAGAGTCAGACCCTATCCAATACCTATCCATTTCCAGTCTCAAGTCGAAAAAGAATTGGATGAAATGATACGTTTGGAAATCATTGAACCATCCACTTCAGCATACTCTTCGTCTATGGTTATTGTTCGAAAGAAGGATAATAACATTCGCATTTGCGTAGATTATCGCAAATTGAACCAAGTTACGAAGTTCGATGCTGAACCTATGCCTTCATTAGAAGAGCTACTCAATAAACTTTCTAATTCTAGATTCTTTACCAAACTAGATTTGTCTAAAGGTTATTGGCAAGTCCCGCTAACTGAACGTGCCAAACCTTTTACAGCTTTTTTTTCTACACCTAGGGGTTTATTCCAATGGAATTTCATGCCTTTCGGTCTTATGAACGCCCCTGCTACATTCGTACGCATGATGCGGCGAATTCTCGCATATCGTACAGATGTCATAGCATACCTAGATGATATCTGTCTATTCAGTGATTCCTGGGAAGATCACTATTTGGGTTTATACGAATTACTGTCTACTCTTCGCGAGTATAACTTGACTGCAAAACCCTCTAAAGCCTTTATAGGATTTAGTGAGATTTCTTTCCTAGGTCATCGTGTTGGTCGTGGTCTTTTAAAGACAGAGGACCACAATGTTTCAAAAATACTTAACATTTCGGTCCCTAAGACGAAGAAACAAGTAAGGAGTCTATTAGGTTTGATCCAATTCTACGGACGATTCATTCCGAATCTGTCCTCCATTATGGCACCGCTTTCTACTTTATTGAAGAAAGGGTCGCCTAATCTGATCCGCTGGTCTAAAGAATGTCAATCCTCATTGGACCAGGTTAAAGCCCTATTTTCATCTCCACCTATTCTTAGGTTACCTACTATTGAGAAGACTTTTGTTCTTCGAAGTGACGCCTCGTCAACTGGGATTGGGGCGGCACTAATGCAGGAGTATTCTGATACTCTGCATCCGGTGATGTATATCTCTAGGAAATTAAATGCTGCAGAAAAGAATTACTCGGTTTTAGACCGTGAGTTATTGGCTATGGTATGGTCTATTCTGAAGTTACAAAGATTTCTTCTAGGCGCACATTTCATTGTGGAAACCGACCAGAAAGCGCTTACTGCTATTCAGAGCAAAAACTTGAAGAGCTCGAGGTCCACTCGTTATGCCATAGCTCTTCAACCATTTCATTTCTCGGTTCGAGCTATCCGTGGTTCGGACAATGTAATGGCAGACATTCTGTCCAGATGCCCACACGATTCCACATGATTCTTCTGTCATATATATATATTTCCTGATATACAGTCCAATATTATAATGACATGTTAGTAGATTTTTTCTCATTTTTTTTTTGAGGGAAATTTATAACATTGTACCATGTAATTATCTAAGAAGGCTTAGTTAGTGATATACGGGCCAAAAGATCACTCGGCCACATTTAAATAATATATTTGCATAATTGTATTAAGAGATTTACCAGTTGTCTTTAAGATTTGTGTTATTGATATTTTCGCAGCACATCATTGAAGTCTGCGAGATTATGTCCATTGTGGAACTTTGAGGATATCAAGTCCTGTCCTAGATTGGGAGCGGATGATGTCCACATCTTCTATTGCTTGTTTATGTCAACAAAGAACAACATTGTATTACTTATTAATTACTGATGCATTATATAATGTAATAAAATAGTGCGGTATATTAATATATTACACCACTGTTTGCACAACACATTATATGATATCATAATAATATATTTAATTTCATATATTGGTATGAGTAATTTGACTTTTATTATGATGTTGCCATCATTGTGGCTTGTGTTAGTGGCACCTTCCTGGAATATATACGCGAATACTTAGATAAATTTTTTCTCTAAGGACCTGGGATATGATCTCAGTTTCGCTCCATGTGTTGAGCTAGTTTGTTAGGTATATATCCGCGCATCATACGTGCGTTAGGAGCCTAGATTTTTCCGGCTCCAGGATTTTAAAAAAAAAAAATGTTTCATTTTTTTTTCCCGGGAGGGTGCGGTAATGTTACGCACAAATAATTACTTTTTCCAAAGTCTTTGTATGATCATTTTTCGTATGTATGATCATTTTTTTGACTGAAATGTGTATTATGTTTTTTACAGTCAAAGGGACATAACCCGAGTTATTGAGACTACAATTTTTTAGGAGTTTGCCTTCTCTTGTATAGAGACACGTTCGGTCTATAATTTCTTGAACGAAGCGTGACCATATCTCCTTATTTGGTAGTATCAGTCAACTGTTGTAGATGTCTGAAACCTGTCTTAACGCTTCTGTTCATGACCATAAAAGGCGCGACTGTGTAAGACTTTTATCTCGAATGTTCTTAGTATTGCTTTGTGTGAATTGATACTCACGTAGATGAGTTCTGCGCATGTCAAAAACTGGGAGTTCGTTCTGTGTGTTCCGCCCAGCTGGGGAGTTTAGAAATGGTCTGAGTAGCGAGCGGACGCAACCTGCGTCTTGTGATTTTCTGTGGGAAATACGTTGTCTTTGTGAGTTAGTTAGCTAACTAGACTGTTTCCCAGTATTATTCAAGCCTGCCTGGAGGCATATGTTCGTGGTTGATTTCCGAAGAAAGGTAATTCCTCTTGTATCGAACTTTTTGCTATCATCTAGAAGTTCGTCATTTTGTCGCTCCTTGCTCGCCTGTGTGATTCAAAATGGAGAGGTACTTTGACTAGGTTTTTCGCCACCGGTATCTTTATACCTGAACTAGTTATATATATATGGGTCGCTCTAGACCAACAAGACTATTGTCTGTGTTCCAGGATTCGTTATATCAGAGATCACGTCCAAGTCAGATGGTTAGACTTAGAAACGTTATAAAGGTCGGTTTGACCTGTATGCCCAGTATGCTATTCACGTGCAGACAGTAAACGGACTTATTGTATACATCTGATCTGCTAGCATCAGAAAGGGAGCATTTATTGTTGTCTATGAACATTGAAGATCTGCAGCTGACACTGTTGCAGAAGTTATATATATTATTTATACAGCTTCACGAACCAGAACTTTATGATATCTGTTTACAATACAACTATTGAGTATTGAATCCTACATGACTATCGGTTAATATGATTTTGAATGTTGCATTCGTTATACTATGCTGGTGATGACATAAATATCATGACTGTTTTGTGGCGTGCAATAAATGGTATAAAACTAAAGCGAAGTTACCATTTCTATGACTCTACACGTCATGTTGCCTGTGGTGTACCCTGTGAACTGTTCTACTGCAACACACACAGCAACATTCTAAATCAGAGAAGACACCTACATCTTGCACTTTAATACCAGGTGTCGATAGGGGTGGCAAGTTATCATTTCAGCTCAAATCCACCCTTATCACTCTTATATACTTACCTTAGTGAAGTGTAGAGGTTTGGAAGAGAGAGCGCCAGACTATCCTATCGGCTGCCTTCCTTCTGGCCTGGTTCCATTCTAGTCCTCGGTCCTTCTAAGATTGTCTAATGTTGTCCTCCCAGCGGACTCTGGGTCGTCCTGGGGGTCTGGATCCCTGGCTCTTTGTTTCCCATGCTTGTCGTGGTAGCTGATCTTCTCCCATTCTGCAGACATGGCCAAACCATCTAAGTTGGCACTGTTCTACTTGGGTCTGCAGGGTGTGGGATTTTAGGCCTTGACGTATCGTCTGGTTGCGGACCATGTCTCTTCTTGTTACTTCAACCACCTTCCTCAGATACCTCATTTCTGAGGTTTGGATCTGGCTTTTGTGGGTTGTAGTCATCGCCCATGACTCGCATCCATATGTCAAGACTGGGACATAGGTGGAGCGGTATACAGCCATCTTCGCTTTCTTACCAACCTCTCTCTTGCTGAGGAATCCTCGATTTATGGCCTGAAAAAGTCTCCCAGCTGCTGCTTTTCGAGTGGCCAACTCTTCTTTGATGCCTCCCTTTCGATCTATAATAGCTCCGAGATATTTAAAGTGGTCGACCTGCTCCAGGACCTGTTCTCCAAGATTAATCTGATGTCTTCTTTCTTCTCGTGATATCACCATGGATTTTGTTTTAGAGCTGCTTATGACCATCCCTCTCTTCTCCAGCTCTTCCTTGCAGACTTGCAGGTTGGATTGGAGATGTGCCTCTGATTTAGCAATCAGACTGGTAGTCTTGTAGAGGACTAACTAACATGCTAAGATATTTGATAGGTCATGGATGGGGTGCAAGCACTAAGACAGTGATCACGATTTATAAATCTTTGAGGCAAAATTGATTATGGAAGCATAGTATATGATTCTGCAGCACACAGTCACAAGATTAAATTAGATAGAATTCAGCACCAAGCATTATGTACAATTGCAGGTGCAATCAGATCAACATCGAGGGGTGCTCTGGAGGTGGCCTTAGGAGTCCTCCCTTTGGAACTTCGGAGAAAGGAACTAAGACTAACTTACATGAACAAAATTAGGTTGGACAAGACTCATCCCGCTTTTCCAGCATTTGCGAGATATCAGTTAACAACACCTCATAACAGGTTCATAAAAGCCAGTAGATACCTGACAGGTTGGAAATACATGGAGGAACTAGTACACTTGAATGCCCTAAATGCATCAATTAATAAGTTGTATATACAAGCCAGTGGTACCACACTGGGAGCTCAAGAAACCAGATACATACTACCACTTGGCAGACATAATTAATAAAACCTGATATGGCAACTAAAAAAAAAAAAAACAAAGCCATGAAATATATTCAACAAATATCAAAGGACAGTATTACAGTGTACACAGATGGATCTAAGTGAAACGATAACAAATTTGGGATAGGAATTTATGTTACCATGTGGCAAATGGTGAAAGGGTATAGTATAACCGAGAATACATCTATTTTCACGGCAGAGATGGTTGCAATTCTGAAAGCTCTGGAAATCTTCTCTAACAACCCTCCTCATAAATTAACAATATTAACAGACTCACTTTCAACAATTCAAGCTATAAGAAACTTAAGAATACAGTAGACCTGATAAAGCAGAAGAGATATTACTGACAAATACTTAACCTATACTCCACATGATGTTCTGTTCTAATAGCTTGGATACCTTCACATGTCGGCATAGAAGGAAATGAAAAGGCAGATAAAGAAGCTAAGAAAAGTAGAAATAATAGAAACCAAATAAATGTGGCGATCCACATAAGAGAATACACAAGGCAACATGAATATCACCAGACCATTGAACAGAAAATCAGATTGATCATTTATGCATAAACAAGAAGTTTAGATCATCATTGCAGGATGTAAAGGTATATAGAGGAGCAGATGTGGCATCAGATCACCACCTTCTGATAGCCAAAGTCAAAATGAAACTCAAGAGATATGCAACAATGCCAAATTATACACGTCATCTTCCTTCTATCGTTATCTTCTGTTTCTTCTAATGATGATAATGATGACGATCTTTATCCTTACCTTTCTGTTCTCTTCCGAGAGTCGGAATGGCTAAGAGGTATGGTGTCCGCCTCTAGTTCTAAAGGTACCGAGTACGGTCTTAGTACAGGGAATATAATTGATGGACATTTGTTTCAGAACCACTGGTTCATAATGACGTCATAAACCCCCTGATCTCCATGGGTAGTAAGATCGGTTGCCTAGCCTTCTCGAATAAGGGCGACAAAATAGGAGGTCCCGTATGCAATTTGCGCACGTTAATAATAATCCTACGACAGTTCGAAATCGTAAAGAGTAGGCCATACGGCCGCTGCCCTCGCAAAAATTACAAAATTTGGAAACCTACCAACCAAAAAATATTTATAAAATATGTGAATCCTGTATACACACATTGGGATCCTCGATGGAGTTCGTGCACTGTGCCGAGACCCTCCTTGTGTGATCTAAGAGAGGAGATCGGAGCACTGATGGAGTTATCCGTGCGTAATGAAGATGGTCCTTAAACCAAACTCCAAAAATGCCCTTTGAGCACAGCCTCCAACAAATGCGCGCAAAGAATATCTGTCATACACGAGACTTTCAAGATCTCTCCGTGACGTGTTAATTTCCCTTATGTCAATTTTTAATCCCTGTCTCCGTTTTTTTTTGGGGTCATCCTCTATTTCTCTTTACCCTAAGCATTTCAGAATGAGAACTGCCTTGTGATCGGGGTGGAGATACAGCAAAACGCTATTTTCATAAATAACTGCTGGATTTCAATATTACTGCACAGGACTGACTTACAAAACGAGCACGATAATTTGTATAGTCTACGTTTGTTTTGTTCTGTATTAAGAGATTTTAAAAAAAATTAATACACAATGGACGAAAATAAAATGAAAAAATGGACGAACTTGAGTTTAAAATGGAATTTATTTCTTTTTTCGGGAATATCCATTGTGCGTATTTGTGGGGACTATTCTATGAATATTTCTCACAGTCAGATTAGAAAAAAAAAGTTTATAAATTAGTTTCAATGTATGCCATTTTTTATTTAACGAACGTTTTATTTCAGTGAGCATGGGGGTAGATGTGGGGTGCGAAAGGGGGGGGGTGTGGGGGGGGGGGTGTTCTAACCTTGCCTAGGGCACAAAATGGCCTGGCACCAGCATTGCTTGCATATAAATATAACAATACATGTAAAGCTAGTTTGTATAGCTAAATTTCTTTTAAGTATTTCTATTTGATATATATTGTCTTTTAGATGATATTTTACCTAGACATTTTAAAGTTATTAGCAAGTTTCTATAGATGTTCTATGTTAAAAAGTATTTTAGTTCTTTGTTTTAAATGTTATTTTACATAAAAGTCATTTTAAAGACGTGTTAGCTAATTTTTCTAGTTCTATTTTAAGTTATAAAAAGTCTATTTAGTAAGTCTTAAAGTATATTTCTATTTTAGGAACTAAAGTCGTTTTTGTAAGTCTAAAATAGTATGTTTTATTAGTCGCTTTAGTAACTCAAAAAAATTATGTTTCTATTTTTTGAATAAAAGTCGTTTTAGTAAGTCTTAGTCTATTTCTATTTAGGATGTCTACTAGTTTATTTCTATTTTAGGAATTAAAGTCGTATTAGTAAGTCTAAAAGTTTATTTCTATTTTAGGAATTAAAGTCATTTTAGTAAGTCTACAAGTTTATTTATATTTTAGGAATAGTCTAAAAGTTTATTCACAATTTATAAATTTTAGTCGGTCGAAAATTTTAGTAATTAAAGACATCTTAGTCTGTATAAAACTCTTGTTCTATTTTAGGAATAAAAGTCGTTTCAAGTCAGTGAAAACAAACAAAACAAAACACAAAATTGACTAAAACCAAAACCTATTAGAAAGTAGATGTTTTGAATGGCCCTAAAAAGGACCTTAAGAAAAAAAAAGATGAAAAACTGAGAATTTGACTCAGATCAGAGGTAGAGCGTTATGGCTTGACGAACGCTCTTCAGCGCCTGCGTCGAGATCTTCTGCGCGTGCGTCCACCGCTTCTCTTCTTCCCTGTACTCCTCCTCCTCCTGCGGCTTCTCCTCCTGCGGCTTCCCCTCCTGCGGCTTCTCCTCCTACGGCTTCCCCTCCTGCGGCTTCTTCTGCGGGTTCTCCTCCCTCGGCTTCTCCTCCTGGAGCGTCGCCTCGTCAGGCGCCCGCTGCTTCGTCGTCGTCGGCGCCTTTTCCGAAGAAGCAGGACGTCTTCCTCATCCGATTTCGACTTCCGACGACGTCTCTTACTTCCAGCCTTGTCTTCATCGTCGGCGGTTGGAGTGTATCTCGCACCTCGTTTCTTGATCTTCCCCTCACGAACGGCGCGGTCCAGTGCCTTCTTGATTGGGCGGCTCAGCTCTCGGGTAGAAACAGTTGATGCCATTTTGGAGGCGAAGAACTTCTTCAGAGAAGTCAGAGACGAGCCTCTGGCCTCACGGAGCGAAACAATAGCTTCTAGAACTGAGTCTAAGGTAACACGAACATTGTTCTCGCTAGCGTGCTGATTCGATCTAGACTCGGACGCCATGATTTCTAAGATAAGTCGCTAGGACTCGATGAGAACATCCCGGAACGTTGTATTAATAATTTGCCGCAGACGACCGAGAAAGCTGAAAAAAGACATCGCTTCTCGGCCTTTTGACTAAGATCAAAGTGTAGTATTATTGGCTTCTGATTGATTTGTCTTGTCGTTGCAAATTTTTATAGGTATTGAAAAAGACTAGTGCCATTTACTAGCACAAATTAAAACATAATTATATCGCAGCTTAACGTGTGTTACCGGGGCCCGAAAGGGGAGCAAATAATAGTAACAGTGTTCCCTGCCAAGCATGTCGTAGAAAGCGACTAACGAGGGTTGGGCATGGGGCCGGTTACCCCATCCCGTAAAAAATATAAACCACAAAAAACTTCAACAAACATGTACAAGTCAATTAAAGAAAATAAAAGGAGGACTTGGCATGTGTTTGTTGAAGGCCTATGCTCCTTCGGGAGTGGAGGGTTATGAATTAACGAAACTGGAGCATGCTCATTTATCAGATATATTTTAAAAAGAAAATGAATACATCATGGTCGAAAATAGAATGAAAAAGGACGAACGTGAGTACAAAATATAAGAATACAATTATTATAATAGGGAATATCCGTTGCGCGTATTTGTGCGAAACTTTCTGTGAAGAAACACGAGTGAGAAGTGTGCAGTGGTTGTGTAAATTAAGAAGATCCTGAAATGTATAACTTTAAAGTTCGTATCTAAAAAGAGTAAAAAAACATAAATGCAAAATGTTACAATATTATTTACAATATATCACAATTTTGATAAGATATCAGACATTGGATTTGCCAAAAGTTTTATTATTCAATGAAAGATATCTATGCCAAATACCATGTTGATAGACCAAGAAATACGCAAGTTATTAGGAAATTAGTAACATAACTAAGGTTCTGAGAAATTATTGATTTTCTTCATAGGAAAAGAACAATATCTTCACGAACATACAATTTACAAAATCAATATATGTCACGTAGGGTTTATATTCATTTAATTTCCTACAGCTCTTCCTATTCTTTCACCCAATTTCTCTCTTTAAGTATCTCTGTATTTCATTTTTCCTGTATATTTTTCATCCATTCGTTTTTGCGAATATTATTTTCATATAATTCGCAAACTTTACCTGTTTTCCTTTCTCTAAAACTGAGAATCGCGCTAGGACGATATTACGTGGATGTCAGGGCTGCAGGGCGTCAGAAGGCGTGATAAGTCGGTTCGCTGAACACAGGACGTAGCAAATCGTCTACATTCTCACCGAGCGCGCGAGCTTCTTCTCGGCATAAGTCCCGGTGAGGTGTGATACTTTACATCTGCACCGGTCAGTATCCAGACATTTGTCTGGAAAATCCCAAACTGACACGGCGCTCACGGTGGGCCATGGTCAGCTGTAGTGTGAAAACTGCCCTGCAATGGAGTCAGGCTGTCTGGGATTTGAAACTGACACGCGTACATCGTGGTCAGTAGGTGACAGTTACGACACGCGTTAAGCGGACGTAAATGTTGGGAGTAGGGGAGATAATTTCGCTTGGCGAAATAAGTTTGGGCCCTTTGTCTGATTTTAAGATATTGGCCAAGTTTGAAACTTTAATTTCATTCTCGCTCATAGACTCACAGTAGATAGGTCGCTCGTGAACAGAATAGCTGTTAGCGAAGTATCTCAGTTTGTTTCGGCAATGTGTCGAACTTCTAGACTTCCAGAAATATTTTCAGCATTTTATTCTTAAGTTGTGCGACTACCTGTAATTCTGTGGTTGAGGTAATTAATATGATAGATATATAGATTTTGTGAGTGTTAAAGTGTTAAATCGCTTAATTCATTTTAATCTATTTCTTTAGCGCAGAAGAGAAATAAAGTGGTAGGCTATTATATTTTCTAGGGAAGCATTCAGTGGAAAGCAGACTAAAAATTTAATTTCTAGCTTATAACGGCAATTGTAGCTATTTATGAATTTAATTTAACTGCTAATACTCAGTCGAGTGTATTTTTCTAAACTAACGTATAAACTCTAGAATCGAGCCTCATGAATGGTGACGGAATACGCACGTGTTCCTAATTCATTAGGATTGCTGATTTTTAATTATAACTTACGTCACGGGAAGTTTAAATGATAAGCAAAGCTCTCTGCTTGCAAGTTTAAATGTAAGTTATAACCAGTTCAGATTCTGTTTATTATATTATATGTGTTATTTTTCCTCCACACAGTGAAAGTTTTGGGGTGACCCTAACTTTACCAGCACCTAGTAGTAGTTTCCATACTTGTGAAGAAATAGACAGTCCTTATTTTGAACCACGTGGGTTTTCTCAAGTAACACTGATCTGACGGTGCAAGTTAGACAGAAATACTAATATCCCAATAACGGGTTTTCAAAGACTGTAATGATAAATACTGGACCTTGGAGCTAGATCTAAAATTTCTTCTAGAAAAAACTCTACGTAATCTTTCTGCCTGGTGGCGCGAAATACTTCAAGTATTAACTAACATTTCCCGACTATCTATATATATTATTTGTGGACAAATCTGTGGTGTGACTAAAGTGAATCCTATACTGAGGGAAGGCACCGACCTGACATTCATCATTTCTAGAAACCTACGCTATTGACACTGTGCTCTGCTAACTCCCGCGCCTGGAATAATTGTTAGGTGACTTAATCAGACATTTGAACAAATTTGCACACCCAAGTAGTCGTTCCCGGAGACTCCGAGTTAAATACGTCTTTTGGAACTGGGGACTTCTTGGCAGAAGACTGCATTTTTTTTTGAGTCTGTGTGAAGATCTAAAATCAATGTGTTCCAAGAGGCAGCGAGCAAAGTCGTGAGTACCTGAATGAGAAGCCATGGCGGAATGAATGAGTGTACGCTGGTCTGAGTGATATTTTCACTATTATATCTTTGACACCCTGTTGCTGTCCTATTTTTTTTTTCCAATCTGCATAATTTGTTGCTAAGGCTAGAGTTCTTGTGTTTTTGTCTTAGGTTAAATCAGATTTTTTTTTCAAACTCTGTGCATATAATTACGAGATAAAACAAAGAAAAACTCTTAGACTCAAACCCTATGTATCTGTGACTCGGGCGCCATCATCTGTTCTCTTAACGGGGCCGGGCTAAACCTAGAGTTAACACCATAACGGGGCTATCATCCTTGCAACATTTCCTTGAAGTTTTGTGACTATGTGTATATGTATTTTCCTTGATGTACTTTCTTTGATGTTGTGAGCCGATTTTTCCTGATATTAAAATCGCTCTTGAACTTAATAATCGTGTTTGGTCAGCTCGTTCTAGATAATATATATATCATTGTTATAGTTTTCCCACGTCTGTGTGTTTACCTGTCGTCACGTGTATGTGCGTGCCTGTGAGTGATAGAAATATACGTAATATGTATATTGGTGTAGTCTGTCTGACGCTGTAACAACTGTTGTAGAAGATAGGTGAGAGAGAGAAGAATTCTTTTCGCTTTCAGAGACAGCCACTATATCAAAATCTATCATCTCACGTGTGTGGAAATTCTATTACCTTTCACTAACTCTCACTGAGTCTATCACCTATTCAAACCTATTCAGAAGGGACCAAACCTAGTCTTAATTCTCCTATCGGAAATCTACGACAAATGGGGACTCGTTTCCGGTCTTTGAACTTAGAATAGGAAGACGAGTACGACAAACGTGGACTCGTCTATCTGGATTTTGTACTTAAGATTCTGTATTCTGATATAGAGTAAGAGTGTGATGTCTTGTGACTGTGTATCTTTTAAAAATAATTACCCCCTAGACTAGCGATCTGTTTACGGGCGTGCTGACCACACAAACTAATAAGTTTTTTTTTTCCACAGCATCTTTGAATAATATACATTTTGGTTACAGGTTGATTTTGTCGGGATATATGTTAACTGCTGATTGTAATACTAAATGCTGGTAAAGTGGTGAGTGTATAACATTCACTGGGTACTGAGGCAGAACGGCGTTTGAACTAAGTTAAGGAGTGTGTTTCGGACTTTTTGTCCAGATTAATTCCCTCCCTTACCCGATCTGACTTCAGGGGCGAACTTATAGTGGATTTTTAAAAATTAAGGGATTATTTTTCTCTTTAATTTTTGCAATATTCTTTTGCTTTTTCCACTGTAGCAACTTATTTTTCAGAAGTAATCTTAACTACCATTTAGTTGGCGTAGTCGTGTTTTGCATTAAGTGCTTTATTGCCGATAATAGCAGCGATAGTTAGATTTTACTTTGGAGGAGGTATCCCAGGGTTAAGGATATCATCTTTTGAATTTTTGGGTTTTTTTTTCTCGTAAGTGGTAGGAACCAGGTTATTCTTTTTCCTATTTTCTATCTCCACGTGTCTCAGTCACTGACATAATATGGCCGAGAGGGCAAAGCTTAGACAACTCCTCAGGGACGAAGCGAGAGAGGAGGGACTGGAAGGAGAGGAAGCGAAAGCTTTTGTCAGAGACGAACTGGAGAGATATGATGCGGAGAGGAAAGCAGCTGAAGCTTTACAGCAGAAGAAGATGGATGAAGAAATGGAAATTCGCAGGGCGAACGAACGAGAGAAGGAGAGACAGCATGAGGAAAGAGAGAAGGAGAGACAGCATGAGGAAAGAGAGAAGGAGAGACAGCATGAGGAAAGAGAGAAGGAGAGACAGCGTGAGGAGAAAGAGAAGGAGAGACAGCATGAGGAAAGAGAGAAGGAGAGACAACATGAGTTGGCTCTTAAAGCTCTAGAGTTCCAAAGTCGTGGGGCTGCCTCTACCTCCAGCAATGGAGAGTCTTCTCCTCATTCTTCCTTAACTGACCCTGCTAACACTCAATCTCTTCAACTAAATGCTATGTCTTTCACTCTTGAATCTTTTCCTTGTCCAAATGAGAAGATTGACACATGGTTAGAAAAATTTGAGAAAATTGCAACTCTGTACGGGTTAGAGAGGTCGCGTTGGAATAAAACTTTCCCAGGCCCTAAAAGGTTCTGCTTATGATGTTTATTCTAAGCTGGAAAGTAGCCAACAAGACGACTACGATGTGTTGAAGAAAGCGTTACTGGAGCGCTTTGAAATGAACGCTCGCAAGTTTTTGCAACTGTTTCGCAACAGCCGGAAAGAGAATTCTGAAACTTTTCACCAGTTCTCATCTCGTCTTAAGGGATATCTAACAAAGTGCCTTGAGCTTTCGCAGCTCCCCTCTACCTATGAAGGTCTTGAGGAACTTGTTCTAACTGAACAAATAAAGAACACTTTGTCTGCTGATTTAAGTATTACCGGAGATTTCTCGCTGAGCAGGGGGCAGAAAAACTTGAAGACATTTTGGAAAAGTCTGAGCGTTTTTATCACAATGCGCTGGCTGAACTACCGGCCACAAAGCGGAAACCGACAGAGGAGCATTTTCGAAAACATAACCTAGAGCAATCTTCTCAGGCTTCTAACCAAAACAACCACAGAGAAACTGGACCT
>JAMPIV010021460.1:169442-174442 GCA_024509875.1 Oreohelix idahoensis
TGTGGGGGGGGGGTGGGGGGGGGGGGGGTGTTGGGGGGGGGGGTTGGTCGGGTGGGGGGGGGTGGGGTGGCGGGGGGGGGGGGTGGGGGTGGTGGGTGTGGGGGGGGGGGGGGGGGGGGGGGGGGGGGGTTGGGGGGGGGGGGGTGGGGGTGGGGGTGTTTGGGTGGGGTGGGGGTGTGGGGGTGGGTGGTTAGTTGGGGGGGGTATAGGTGCTAGGGGGTGGAGGGGTTAATGGTGTGGGGGGGGGGGGGGTGTGGTGGTGTGGGGGGTGGGATTGGGGGGGTGGAGTGGCGCGCGTCCACGCGGCCCTATGTCTTTATTACACGATCTCACACTGCCGATGATATTAGCGATGAAACTCAATCCTCATATGAGTATGTCATTGCTCTTAGACAAAAGATCATTGAGGCATGTAAGCTAGCAACTGCTTCATCAGAAATTGCTAAAGAGAAGGCAAGACAGTTTGCTAACAAGAATAGATGTCTACGACAACTTTGTCCAGGTGACAAAGCATTCGTCCTACTCCCCAGTAGGGAAAATAGACTTCTTATAGCATGGAAAGGTCCGTATGCAATAGTCTCTCGGATTTCCGATGTTGACTATGTGGTCGATATTGATGGAAAGCATAAAACTTTCCACATAAACATGCTTTCGGAATTTCACGAACGTCCGGACTATTTGCTGCCTATTTTCCAGGCAACGGATGATGCTCCTGCACCTCACGGTCATTATTCATCCCTGTCTGTCATTCAGGATGAGGAAGCTACCTTCTCTGATGTCAACCTTCCCCTTCCAGTGGTTCCATTACATTCCACGGAATCTTGGAAAAACGTTTCTGTTTCTCCTAATCTTTCTGGTGACGAACATCGACAAGTCTCGTCGATGTACAAACATTTCAGGATGTTCTCACTGACATTCCTGGACACACAGATGTCATAGAACATGACATAATTCTTACCGACAATAATCCAATTAGGGTTAGGCCGTATCCTATTCCTATACACTTTCAGTCGCAAGTGGAAAAGGAATTGGATGAAATGATTCAATTAAATATAATTGAACCATCGACTTCACCATATTCTTCTTCCATGGTTATTGTCCGGAAGAAAGATAAGAACATACGAATTTGCGTTGATTATCGCAAATTGAATCAGGTCACAAAGTTCGACGCTGAACCGATGCCTTTGTTAGAAGATCTACTGATTAGACTTTCTAATTCTAGATTCTTCACTAAACTTGACTTGTCTAAAGGTTATTGGCAAGTGCCTTTAGCAGAGCATGCCAAACCTCTTACTGCTTTTTCTACACCTAGGGGTCTATTTCAATGGAATGTTATGCCTTTTGGTCTCATGAACGCCCCTGCCACTTTCGTTCGCATGATGCGTCGAATTCTGTCACATCGTCGGATGTCATCGCATACTTAGATGACATCTGTCTCTTCAGTGATACCTGGGAAGATCACTATTTAGGGTTATATGACTTACTGTCCACTCTACGTGAGAATAATTTGACAGCAAAACCTTCTAAAGCTTTTGTTGGTTTTGGTGAAATCTCTTTCCTAGGTCATCGTGTTGGTCATGGTCTCTTGAAGACAGAAGACCACAATACTTCCAAAATACTGAACATCTCTGTTCCTAAAACGAAGAAACAAGTTAGGAGTCTCTTAGGTTTAATTCAATTTTATGGGAGATTTATTCCAAATTTATCTTCGATCATGGCACCTCTCTCAACATTGTTGAAGAAAGGTTCGCCAATCTGGTCCGTTGGTCTGAAGAATGCCAATCTTCACTAGACCAAATCAAGAATATATTTTCTTCTCCTCCCATCTTAAGATTACCTACTCTTGATAGGACTTTTGTTCTTCGGAGTGATGCTTCATCCACTGGGATTGGAGCAGCACTGATGCAAGAATATGCAAATACTCTGCATCCTGTTATGTACATTTCTAGAAAACTAAATGCGGCAGAGAGGAACTACTCGGTTTTAGACCGTGAGTTGTTAGCGATGGTTTGGTCAATTCTAAAGCTACAAAGATTCCTCCTGGGCTCACATTTCATTCTAGAGACTGATCAGAAAGCTCTTACAGCTATTCAGACTAAGAATTTGAAGAGTTCGAGATCCACTCGATATGCTATAGCTCTTCAACCTTTTCACTTCACGGTACGAGCTATCCGTGGTGCGGATAATGTGATGGCTGACATTTTGTCTAGATGCCCACATGACTCCAACTAATACTTCTGTCCTATATTTCCATATATTACAGAGTAATAACCCACCTATATTTCTACAATAGATTAGCACATCTGTACTTACTTTATATGTACACACTATCGTGCTTTGTTGTCATCTTCTTCTGTTCGTTTTTTAAGATGATAGAGGAGGACTGAGTAGTTAATATAAGGGCCGTTAGTTTACTAAACAGCCACAATTATTAATAATGTATTGTACCTTATGAAGCATATTAGTTATTAATTAGCATTATATTGATTGTACTTTCTCAGAATGTCATTGTTGAGCTGAGGACTTACCTTACTAGTATCAAGCATGACGAGTTCTAGATTGTGTACTTACCCTCGGAATACCAGAGCATATGTCCTGGATCGTCATGTAGTTTAACTTTACTATGTACTTATGTCATTACATGTCAAAGAATGTACTATTTAAATTTTCCTATCAGATTTGTACATCCATTTTTAAAGACAATATTAGAGTATGCTGTTAAATGATGATTATAGTAACTTGCATACGTATATTGTGTTTACATGCTAACGTGATGTGTGTTGGTGACACCTCCCCGATGTGAATATTTTTTGAGACATATTTATTTTTCTGTTGAGGTATATCCTCACCAGACACTCTATATTTAGCCTCATGTTAGGCAATTTAATTAATTATCGCGCATAATTCGTGCGTTTTGAGCCGCTTATCGCATGCTCGTTGAAATTAAAAAAAAAAATATGTTCCACATTTTTATTTTTTATCGGGAGGAGGTGGTGAAATTTGCACCAGAAATTCTCGTATTCTTTACAACATAATATTTTTTCTAATCAAGGGAAATAACCTGGTGAAATTAATAGTCCCCACTTTTTATAATATGCAGTTCGATCTTTCTTGTTGGCAAAAGGTGCAGATAAGTTTGTTAATCTGCTCTTTATAATCAGTCCATGGTATGGGATATGAACAGGCCGGTTTTTCTCAGAAATAATTGGCAACTTGCTATCTGTCTAATGTCTCCTATTATGCATTGATTTCGACGTTGTTCATAGAAAGAGGTTCTAATCTTCATATATTGTGTGAACAGTATTCGTATTGGCGCTCTTTACTGCGCATGTCCAAGTTTTAAGTCTTTTGTGATTCTGGTTTTCCGCCCTGGAAGGTCGAGAACGGTTCGTTTTGCGAGCAGACGTCTCTGTGAGAGCGTCCTATGCTTTTATTTTGTTCTGTCAGGAAATAATGGAAAGTCCCTCTTTATAGATTGCTCGTTTATTTGATGATTGGACATTTCATCTTGTGATTTAATACCGCCTGATGCCATGTGAAGTTTATATGGTGTATTTTCCGAAGACAAGGTAATGCATTTTGAATAACTTTATCTTACGCCATCTTTCGAGATTGACATTTGTTTTCGTAGCCTGTCATGAAGAGTCTTCATTATGCAGATGTTTTCTCGGCTCCACGTATTGCTACGTTGTTAACGCCATCGGGTTGATGCATGTCCTAAAAGGACTATTACTTGCAGCGGGCCTGCTACATGATGGGCTAGGTTTGGGTAATGACCTTTGTTAACTAGAGGATTTTTGAGGACATTATTGATACTCAGAAGACGTGGGCCGTCTTGCTGAAGTCAGTTCAAGGAGAGTGGATTGATCTCCCTACATATTGTTATCTCCTGGCTAAGATAGAAAGGGATGGAGAATTTTCCCCGACTACATTACAGCTTTATAATGTATTGACATGCATATGATTCATCTCTATTATGATGCCGTCTACCGTCCATTGCTGTACTGACTATGTTGCTGTAATAATGACTGTTTGATCGTACCTATGATTTTTCTTGCTTGTTTATGTCTACACACCGGACCTCGTCATTGTGGCGTCTACAATAAATAATCAAAACGTCACGAGGTGTTATACGATTCATTGACTACATTCGTCGTGATTTGGTGTGAACGTTCCTAGTGGGAAACTGTACCTGTCTGCCTGGCTGTACATGATCTACTTCACACACGCATTACCAGACCTAAGACACCATATTACTTCACTCAACATTGGAGTCGCTACTACAATGGGTTTTTTTTTTTTTTTTTTTTTTTGTCTCGTCTAGGGTAAGGGATGCCATATTGTTCAATCCACAAAAAGGAGGACAAATGCAATTTTTTTTTGGTCCCGAAAAGGAGGACAAGGAGGACAATATTTTTTAAAAAGTAGGACGAAAAGTAGGACACCTTTGTTCAATAACTACAAGACGCTGAAACATATTTTTTTTAATATTAACAATAAGATAATAAATTCACATTGATTTTGTGCCTACTTATATTTTTTTTTCTGATGATAAAATCGTCTTCAACCAAAGTTGGGCTAACGTTTTAAATATGCATAGAAATAAGAGCATTAAAAACTCATTGATATTGTACTACACAAGTAGAATGGCCTTTAATGAATCTTTCCTCAGTGCCTATTCCAAAGCTCTTCAGTATAATGCTGTGCAGTCACAGAAATGATAATAGCAGCTGTTTTTTAGTTTTGGCAACATGAGAATTTGCTGGCAATTATCGAATCTTGGAAAGCATTCTTGAGTAACTGTGATAAACGACGCAAAGGCCCTTATTGGCTTTACTTTTTCCTACATCTTTCGTATTGTATCTTCTCCGACATTTGCTCTTTCCATTCCACATATTGGCTAATACTCTCCTACATATTGTTATTGTCAATAACATGCGTTTGTGATTACTCGCGCACCGGTATCTAGTATAACCACATTTTGTTTCTTTACAAATCGG